>JAPDSC010074781.1:186633-272092 GCA_026290005.1 Latrodectus geometricus | reverse complement strand
AAAAAAATAATATATATATATATATATATATATATATATATATATATATATATATATATATATATATATAATTTTTTTAATGATTAAAATTAATTCAATGCATTGCTACAATAAACTCAGAAATCTAATAAATTTTAGTAAATTCTTTTTGAAACTATTGATTATTTCAAATGTTCTCTCCTTTAGAGTAAAAGCAAAAATAGATGCTTAAATTTTCGTATGACATTTAAAAACAAATTCTCGATATTTCATTTAATCATAATGGTTTGAGTAAAATGGTTAAGAATTATTTCTAGAGAAAAAACGTCCTTAATACGAAAAAAGGAAATTTTACAACTATGGAATGAAAATGAATATTCAAAATCACTTTTAAACCTTCTATAAAGTAACAGAAATTTTCTTTTAGATATTATCAGCTGCTGTTACAATGAGCCAAATGTTTGCATTGTTAAAGCAGTTGTCATCAATCAATCTTGGCCTTAGATATTGCTGCTTCATCAATTTAGTTGTAATCATTATCATCAGAAAATTTATGTATATCTACTATATTTGCATTTTATACTATATCGTACTGAAATTTCTAAACAGAGTAATTTCCTGCATTTTTAATCTTGACCTTAATTTTTTAATTTATGATTTTAATCATCTTAATTCTATTATAATTTAAAATAATTTATTGAACTGATAGCTTACCTTATTGTATTATTATTACTTTTTTATCAACACCTCTTGCTGAGTAATGAAACACTGTGATATAGTCAATCGCTTCTTAGTATGAACATTTGTCAAGTGACAAAATCCACAACTTATCTCTGTTACAATCTTCATCAATATATAACATCAAAATTATAGAGGATTATTAGATTTTACAAAAGCATATAAGAAACACATGTGTGTGTTAATTTCAGAATCACAGTAAGGGTAAAATGAATAATTTTTTAACATGATCACTTACAATCAGGACAGGAAACAAGTTTAATAAAATTTAAAGTGTATGATGGTATGCCTAAATATTTTGTCATAACTTTAAAAGGAAAAAACAATGTTATAAAAAAGTGTTTGAAGGCAAAGTGAGCAAATCTAGAAAATGATTCATCGAATTTAAAGCAGCTTGATTGCTCAGGAAGGATTTCAGAAGAAAAATCAAAATCTGAAATATATCGATGGAGAAAGGTTGAAAAACAGTTTCTGTGTCAAAAGGCCAACCCTATGAAAAGCAAAAATTTCCGAACTTCTGAAAAAAGTAATATTTGCAACCACAATTCTATATTTCACAACAATTTAAAAGTAATTTTTATATTTTTATTTAATGTCAACTATGAAATATTATCGATTGATTAAAATATTTTGTTCTAATATTTTTGTATTTCCTTAAACGCAATTTTATTCATTAAGCAATAAAAAACTTTTTTGTATGATATCCATACATAATAGCAATGTTATCCAATTTTGTAAGCAACTACCATTAAGTGAATAATGTAAAATAACTAATAAACATCCTTCAATTATTTGCATATATATAATTAAATAGAAAAATTTGTAATTGATTTAATTTTGATAATTAAACTCTTGTAATCATTGGACCAGACAAAGTTGTGCAAAATGTAGAAATTGTAATTGATATGTGTCGCTTGGTTGAAGAGCTGATAGATCAAAGTGACTACCAAGATGTTCTTTTGCTCGAGAAGACCTTCAGGACTAGAGACTGATTGGAAAAAAAACTGTGCAGGATAATTATTGTTGAAAAAAATTGACATGATATGTACCGATAGAGAATTTTCTTTGAAGTTTTGTGAACGCCATTTCCAACTTTACCAACTCTGTGGTTGCAGTGACTTGTTTGGTGAGGAGTCATTTTCGTTATCGTAAGGTAGTGAGTTCGAATTCCAACCCAAATGAAGATCCGTTGTATTCACTAATGATGGCTTGGACATGAAATACATGTCATGATTGCAATGACATTCATGTGAAATGATACTTTTGAGGGTGACAGGTCGAGCCTTTGGAGAGTTCTGCTTGATTTCTACTTCTAAATTAGGAAGATCCACTCACTTTCAGTGTTACGATGGCATGCCCACTAGTTACCCTACTATTTAAAAGTGCGATAACTTCCACCCCTGGTGTGATCCACCTTAAGGTGATAAATTAAGAAACTGCTCTGCGATTGAGGCAATATTTTTTATGAATTTTATTGTGTGATATCTGTTCTTAATAGTAAATATTTTCTTTTAATAAACCATTTTTGTGTTTCTATCTATGTTTCATTAAAAATCGTCTTTTTTTCTACATTGTTGATATATTTTTATCATTCATGTATCACTAATTCTGTAACAGCCAAACTACTTGCTATTCATTTAGTCAGGTAAACTTAAGTGTTCATTTCATTTACTGAAATCCACTCAAAAGCATCTATTATTTAAACATTAAAGAGCGAATAACCAAAACGCATTTATGTTTCGCAAGAAACTAAACCAGGTAATACTAGGCATCTACCCGACAGTTGTTCATTCTTTTAGAGAAATACCTATTTTTCGTATATTGACAAAAGTTGGGATTGAAGCAAAAACCTTCGAATCTGTTGATTGTGATCTGAACATGAACCTATGTGAGCTTTTTTCCAGCAACGTATTCGAATGGCAATATATTATGAAAGAAATCCTCAAAGATCGAGTAAGATAAACGTCAGTTACCATTCACAGCACTGCCTTCTCTCTTTTAGTTTTATGTTCAATTTCATATTATTCATATAATTAAAAATTCAACAATCGTATTATTCACAAAATTTACTTATCTTTAATGTCTTTCAACAGTAACTTAATTTTTTATAAACACTTTAGAATCATTACAAATGCTTTATTAAAACTTATCATTAAAGTGTATAAGTAAATATTGTTTAACAAGAATAAAGGAAATTATAGTATTTAACATAAAAATAATCACTAGCAAATTTAATTAAAATACATTATAAACACTTTTTCATTTAAACATTTTCTAGATTTATATTTAAGGAAAAATTGATTTATTTTAATGTACTTTATTTTCAATTACTTAATAAATATTACTTCGTTGCTTGAACTATTATCGTTTGCTTAAAATTTTCTTGCGAAAGAATTTGTAAGGCGGAGCAAAAAGCTATACATAATAACTCTTCACATAATTTTTAAGAATCGATAAATTCATCGTCTCGCGTTAACTTCGCTGAGTGAAATCGCATTCACGTTTTTTTACCCTTAATGCTGATAAAAGAACAGAACCGAAAAAAAAACATTTTAACAGATTGTCGAATATTTTGTTTTCTTGAAACAATAGCCTTGTGATTAATTAAAATACTTGAACCTTAATAATGCCGCTACACTAATTAAAAGGTAAAAATCGAAAAAGCAACGAAGCGGAAACAAAAAAAAAATATAAGTTAAAAGATAAGAAGCAAAAGATAAAAAAAGAAAGTGATCTGGCAAAGCAAAAAAATTAAAATGCCAGTCTATCCTGTTAAAACAAATAAACTAACTTCTTCGTGGGGTTACTGATTTTCCTTGGCGTCGCCATTGGCGAAAACCGCCAAGGGACATCAAAACTGTTCGATCTGACATAAACGGCGCTAATTTATCGATTGAAAAGACGTTAAGTTAGATTACTAGCGCTGTGAAAAGATAAGCTTTTTGATGCAGAAAATTTATTCATAGATACACGCAGATTTATAACTAGCTTTTCAGATTTATTCTTTATCGATCAATGTTGATTACAAAAAGTAAATTAAGGTTATTTTAATGATGTTTGATAGAGTAAAATATAACTATGAATAAAAATGAAATAATTCAAGAAACACGAGTAAAATATTCAAAAGACATTAAAAAATTGTATACTTAATCAATAAATGGTTTTCGATCAACAACATTTGCAAAAAACTGAATAACATAATAAAGCCTACTAGCAACATATATGATATGACTATCTAATTAGCGAAAATTATTGTAATTTGAATAAGTATTAATGCAAACAGAAAAATTAATTTATGATTAATAATTGAAAAATTTAAATTAACGTAATGTATACACCAGGATAAATATAAAAAACACAGAATCATTTGAGGAAATTTTTGCTCTTCAGATGTCAGAAATTTTTTTGACTTGTAAAATTGCTCAAGAACTGCGCTCTTCAAATGCTTCTAAGTTATTGTTGAATCACATTAAACATTTTATCTGATATTATTTGCGATGCTTCATAACTCAATGTTGATTATGAGTTCAAGAAACATTTACGAAATTAGTCATTAACACGTTGTCTTAAGTCAATAAAAATGATTATCCCTCAGTAATTCGGATAACTTTTACATACTACACATAAATCATTATTTATACGGAAAGGCTTATGGAATTGCCTAGATGTGATTAAAAATGTATTTTTATAATATAACTAAAATTCATTCATTAATTCCATTGGTTTCATTAGAAATGTAAAAGAGAAAACATATTTTGGTTGATATATAATTGTTTATTTAAGTTCGTTGTCCTCATATTTCGGATTAGACATCGGATTATTTATATAGTACTATGGTTTTCAGTTCAACATTTTATTCTCACTTCAACTGCGGATATTATACATATTCATATACATTTAAAATTAGGGCTTTATTTAGCACTATTCAGAAAACTATATATTTAATACAATGTTCTTACTTGGTCCTTAACATTTTATATACTTCCACTTCAAGTGCGGATAATATATGCATTTATAATCTCCTTCAATCTGTAAATCTTGGTTGAATTAGACCTCATCTGTAAAATGATAAATAAATAGAAATCCACATATATCACATAAATATGATTGGTTCGAAGATTTTAATCAATCATCAATTGGTAATTAATTGTTTTAATTTCTAAATACTATATGCAATCGTTTTTAGAGACCAGATGAACTTTCAATATTCCATTAATAAAAGGATATTCACATGTTTATCAAATACACTTCTATAACTTCCATCATGAATGACATTTGATTGAAATTTCTAATAATTTAATTCTGTATAGTTTCTCCTCCTCAATTTTAAGTTGCTGAAAAATGCTAAATTCAATTTCTCATATCTCAGAAAAGAAACATTTTAAAAATCAATTCATTTTTTCAATTCATATATACAAGATTGTATAAACAGTTTTGGATAATGACGTCTATTTTAATTATTGTAATCAGAAAATTACCTTAATAAAACATTTAAGTTTCATTATGCATTTTACATTTCTCTAAGAGAATGTGTTTTGTGTCATCTCCTTATTCAAGCACTCAGCACAAAAACTTCGAAATAAATCTATATTTTTGAAAGTGGGAAGTTAATTTGATCAATAAATTTACAATAAGATTATCAAACTTATCTTAGTTTTAAATAGGTTTTGTTTTACAGGAGTTAATATTAATAATAATTTTAATTCTAAATAAGTTGCATTAAAAAATAACGAATTAGTAAAAAAAATTAATTTTAGTTCTAAATAGGAGTTTACTGTTTATGAATTACATTTACCGTCGTTAGTATACTGATATTTCCAATTCATAATTTCAATTTTGATTATAACTATATTCAGATTAAACTATTATTAAAGCAGACAATGAATTTTTACAAATTGCTCTTTACATTAGATACTCGTATTTCCATTTTTTAATTGAATCTTTAACAATATTTAAATGAAATTTAACTTTAAATAAATGTTGTTCTTTAATTTAAAAGCGTAAAATTTCTTTTCTTATATATAAAATTTTTCAAATTTATTTTAGCAAATATAAAAAATCTTACAAATTTTTTTCCATTAAAAGTGTACGTGCAAAACTTTAAAATTTTCCAAAAATTCAGTCAAACATTTATATTTTAGGCTATTAATCTGGAATTTTGAATATTTAAAAATTTGAGGTAATTTTTGTTTTGTTAGACCCATGACTCTTGACTTAAGTCTTTTACTTGAATCATAAAAATAATTCTTAAGACTTCTCTAAAAGTGAATTCTTAATGATTATAGAGTGTGAAACACATTCTGTGAAGGAATGTTTAACAAGACTGCCCTACACTAATTACAATTGCAAATTATTAGCTTATAAACATCACCAATTAAAAGTAGATTACTCATAAATATTAAAATAAATTGTATTTAGCAAAAAGGTAAAATACATTTGGACATCCATATCTCTGAGTTAATGAAAATCAGTTGATTTTGAAATCATCATGTGCATAGCAAAAAAATCTACGATAAATGTTTTAAAACCAATTTCATTTTTGAGAAAAATATTTCTAAGACAATTTCATTTTACCTCTTAAATAAATATTATACTTTAAGTGTTAATATAAATTAAAAACAAATAGAACAAAATGCTAGCAAAAGTATTATTTTTATTTCCAATGCTCCAAGATGCTTCCAAGATATTTCACTTTTCTGGCGGAAGTGACAACAACTTATATAATGGGGTGCCCTGTATGAATACATATCATTGCTCCCCCGATTGTAGGTGCTTCGTAATTTAGAAGTAATGACCACGTTAGAAGTAAAAGACAACCAGATTTGGCATCCCTTCCTCAGAGATAGTATTTCCAATGACATTACATGTTTTAGGTGCCCCAGCAGCCATTAATGAACACGACGGAATTTCGGTTGGGTCGGGGTTCAAATTTATTACCGTTCGATAACGGTGATCTAATAGACTAGGCTTCCATGACCTCACAAGCGAAATTATAAAATAAATCAAATCAAAAGTTTTAATATAAAACTATAGTTTTAAAATTTGTAATACTAATCTGCAATTATTGCTTAATAATATTATATACATTATTACGTAATAATTATATAAGGCTTTTATGTTTTTTTACAATGTACAGTATCTTTCATATTTTCAAATGCAAATTAAAAACTGGAACAAAATTTATATAATTTCTTCAATCATATTTCAAGCTATTATTTTACTCTTTATTTTAATACATTAAATATTATTTATATATTATTTGGTTTTAAAAAATATTAGTATTACTAAACAATTTCTTTCTTCACATTCTGAAATTATACTTTTCTGTAATTTCTATCCCATAATTAAGCAATAATTAATTATTAAATATTATGTGTCAAAACAAACTAATAGTAATTTTAGCAGAAACAAAGTTTTTACTACATTTACATATTATAAATATCAATTGCAGCTGCATACATGCATATATATATATATATATATATATATATAGTGATAATTTTTTAAACTAAAAACATGCCGCGAAATCATAAGTTAGTTAAAGAATAATAAAAAATTAAGAATTAGCAAGGTTCAAGAACTATTGGTTAGTTGAATTTAATAATAAAAGGAATGAACAGGATTGGAAGCCGTGGACGTGTTGTATGTTTAAGAATTGGGAATATCTAAAAATCCATTTCGATAGGTGGAATATTACTATACCTAATAAAAGTTATTTATTAGTTTTGGAGATATTTGTTTTCAAAGTAAGCTTACAGTTTAGGGTGTGTATGTGGGTGTGTGTGACTAATTTGTTTCTCTTTTTTTCATGAGTTTTTCACTTTGAGAGTGAATATTTCTAATTATTCGGTATCAAGTTTAAATTGTAAATCATAACCTATATAATTTTTTTGCACAAAAAATAATCTTAAAGGTGAAAAATTAACAAAACCTATGTATTAACTTTTAAAAACTAATATTAATTTCATTTGAATATAAAATATGTTACAGATAATAATTTTTTCAAGTAATAAGAACTAGAAATAGCTAGGTTTATCTAAAAATTCCTCCCGGTAATAAAATGAATGATCTAGAAGTAAAGAAAGGAAATCGAACAACGTTAAAACTAGTGAAAACACTAATTTTATATAACATAAAATAATTCACCTTGCATCAGAAAAATATATTTAAAAAACATTTCCCACATTCATAAGCATCTGACAAATTCTTTTAAAAAACTAGAGAAATTTATGTTTTAAACTAGCACATCGAAAGAATTTGGAAACTAATAGGAATTTTTTTTCAGTGGAAAACTCGGAATTAGGAGTGATCACATTATTATTAATTTATTAATGTAAATTTTATTCATATTATCTCTAAATGGGTATTTTTTATATTCGACTACTAATATATAATGAATGGCAATTTAAAATAGATTCCGAATGCCAGATTCAAATTCTTTAATTGATGAAATCAAAAGCAGGTGACTAACCATTCAACTTCTTGTTGAATAAATTTACCTTTGATTTCACAGTCATTTATTTTCATTTGATCTAATTACACAGATTATCAAATACTGAGAAAAAATCACAAAATTAGTGATATTTCTCCCGATAATAAGCCAGTTTTGAAGAAATTTTATGATGTACGTAAAAGAAGCTGAACATCATGACATTATACAAAATATTGATTCTGCTGTAGGAATAATTCAGTTACGACCACCATAAAAATGATGGCTCAGAGCAAGACGCCAATTGTCTCTTGCGTATCTAAAATAAGAAATCTAGTATAGCGAAATTGTTTCAATGGCCTCCAGGCATCACTTTACCGAAAAATTTCGATGGGGAGCTATTGTGGTACAAGAAGCAGGATAAAGTCAGATAGAAATGACTAGATGACTGAATGTGAGTTCGTCGGTGATTCATACACTTTGACAACAAATTCTTTCCATGTGTTCGGCATCGACAAGAATCAACCAAGAACAGATATCCGCTACCACGAATACTGATGACCGATATTTATCATTATTAGCACGAAAACCGCAATTCTGGCTGAATTCAGATACTCCCTCACTGCAAGCTCAAGGTTTGGTATCCAGATCAACTGTGCGTCGAAGACTTCATGAACGTGGCTTTATGCAAGGTGGCCAGTCATTTGCATCCCATTTGGTGGAAACTCAGATGGGGGTGTTAACATGTGCACTGGACACGTAATCACTGGAAGATTTTCTCTTAACAGATGAGTCCAGGTTTAGCTTAGAAAGCAATAGTAGGTGCAGTTTTATTTGGAGAGAACATGAAATTAATTAGTTTTCATCAATCAAACATACGTGAAAGAAATGCATATAGACCAGGCAGCGTCTGCGTTTGGTTGGGCGCGCAGATTTCCGTATCCATTCCATGTCCATCGCATTGAAATATTAATGCTCATATCTATAGGGATGATATCCTGGATGCGTATGTGCGCCTTTATACCGGGGGAAATATTGATGATTTCTTGTTACAGGATGATAATGTGAGAACAAGTAGGCATGCATCGTGGATCTTGAGCAGGAAACATTGGAGCACATGCTATGGCCAGCTTAATCACCGAGCCTTAACCCAATCGAGCATTAACCAATTTGGAACACTCTAGAATGACTGCGGCTGCTCTCAATCTCGCTCCTAGGAGCCTAATAACGCTTTAAAATGCTTTGGAATATCAATGGCTCGCACTTCCAACACAATTAATAGATCTCTTAATTGAGAGTATCACACATGGCAACATGTGCTCTATTGCTTCTCGGAGAAATCATACCCCATATTAAAGGTACTTTTCTTATCCAAACTTACAATTACCATTTATACATTGTTTACATGTGCTAATTTTTATGATACCCCAATTGTCTGTTGATTTTTTTTAATGCTATTTTATACCTTTCCATGTGTTATATGGTGCATTTATGTTTCATTAAATTTCAAATATAACTTTTTGTGTTATCGTCATTTTTGTAATTTTTTCTTAATTTATGATGTGATTATTGTATAATAGAACAATTTAAAATTAAATCATATTGCATACTGAAAATAAAATATCTAAAAAAAATTTAAGCATATTTCATTAACAAATATTTCTTATTTTTATATTTAAATAGCTTTTAATTATTATAATCAAATTATGTTTTGAATTTAGGAATTCATTTGAAATTTAATGGAAATATAAAGTCAACATTTTCTGATAGATTTTCTGGCATCAGCTAAATTTAGTATTTTTTATAAAATGCTATTCTCTTATATACAGACTAAAATGAAATTCACATACACACGGATTCCAGTTTTTAATGGATTGTATCACACAAGCCAAGGGACTTAAAATAAACTTAATAATACACACACACACAAAACACGTAGGTGCATACTGTAATGGTACATTAAAATATATTTTATCATTAACAAATATAAAATCAAAAAAATTATATTTCATTTAAAATTATATTCTATAAATTCTTTATTTTATTCTTTTTACTTTCGTTTTTGAAAAATCTAATTTTTAAAAATAATTTGTTGTACAAAATTTCATTAAGGAATAAATATTCTTAATGTAAATTTAATTAAAGTTTCTCTATAAAACTAAAATAAATGAATAATTAGTTTTCGTGGTCAGAATTTTAAATACTCAAATCAACAAAAACAACACTCATTACTCAAGTTTTCAAATTTGGAATTTTTTTCAAGTTTGTGACACGTAAGAATTCGTGAATGTAAAACCAAGATATCCTTAAATGTGACACAAAGAGAGTAACTAACTTAGTAGAACTATTTATTGAATATTCTTGATTACAGTCTATGTTATATAATTTTTATGATATGCTACAAACTTTGAAACAATATACTGCTACAAATTTTGTGGTCAAATATAAAATTTTTATAATACTCATCCAAACGTTGCATATCATTTGAATTTTCTATTTATTAAATCCAAAGTATTAAAATTAAATTTTTGTCACAGAAAGTATTTTCTTAACTTTTAATTTAAAAAATGGGAGAAAGAAAAGAAAAGTTCTTTAATATTTAAATTCAAAATAAAAGTTTAAAATAAGAAAATGAATTAGTCTTTTTTTAACTAATTGTATCCTACTATATTGTAATATCACATTAGAGTATGACCACATTTTAAGAGAGACCTGAAGTGAAAATTTCATGAATTTGCTTGAGGTTCTACAATTACGTTTTGTAGGCGATGACTAAGTCACCAATGTAGCTATAATGTAAAATTCACACCAAACAAATCTCTTTTCATCACTGATGGAAATCAAATCAATGAATTTTTAAACAGAAACTTCTCGGGCTAACTTTTTCTCTACATGCTCATTACTGATTCAGGAAATTTTCGGAGATGGACTTTGAATGCAAGTGTTAAGACATACATTACCAATCAGCGATCATACATTTATGCAGGATTAAAATCCAAACACTAACAACTATACAGTAACATTGTGACCTATACATCAGATCCCAGGTTTGAAGAAAAAGTTAGCAACATAACTTCTATTATTCAAATAGCTTACCATTGGAATTAAATTTGATGCACTTTTTAATTTCCATTAATACGCTGGCTTAGTGTATGATGTAAATCCTCTAATAATAAAAAACGAACATTTAATAAATCTGTATAAATAGCTGTAAAAAGGCAAATAAGTTAAAAAATATTATATGATGTTTATATATGAAATCACTTCCTGTTTCTGATTCAAAAATGAAATTATATTTACGTATTTCCTTTCCTTAATTATCCAAAACTACTTAGATCTAAGCTAGAATCAATCATTTTCATGCTCAAAGAATGCCAAAATTTCAAATGCATTTACATATTTAGACCACAATCACACAATATCAAAATCAAATGCACAAAATCGTGATTTAGTAGTAACCTTTAAAAGTTCCTCTGAAAGCAGTGAATAGGTTTAAAAAACAAAATCGGCTCGTATCTGTTTTATATAGTTGAAATTAACTGCACACAGAAGCTATTAGTCACAGACTTATAATTTACGATTACGACGAAAAAAAATTACTATTCACGACAAACTTTCTATCAAAAAGTCACATTCGATAACTCGAACTGTGCCAAAACGTCAATCACTCAGTTACCACGGTGACAAAGCTCATTTGAGGGATGCATTAGTTCTTTTTACCAAGATTAGTGGTTGTTAAAACTGTAAAAATATATTTTAATACCTGCTGATATATCCTCTTTTTTTCTTCCCACGATAACTTATTTTTAAACCCTTTTTTTAATATCTACAAATAACATACTTAAAAAGTTAATAAATAAAATGTATTTTTGTATTACTAAATAAAAATACAATACAAGAATATGAATAAAATTTTCCACAACTACTTAATTGCAAATATTTAATATTATTTTAAAATTAAATAATTTGTTTTGTTAAAGAGTTTCATGACTATCACTGGCTCATCATTCACAGTTTCAATCATTTGAAAGTGAGATAGAATGCACTGAATGCTTTTTACAATTGAGAACAAAATATGTATCATCTTTGCTTAATTTATCTTTATATGTACCTATAAAATTACACATATTCCTATATATATATATCAATATTCACAAATAATTTATATTAAATCATAAAAAAGTGTATATTATTTTTTTATACAATTTTTCATTTTGTTCATGCATATACATCAAAAAGTATAATCGACCGCACATATGTCAAATGTTGTAAATATCATTTACAACATTTGACCACCATTTTTTTAAAACTGTATCGAAATGCTTACACTTCTAAATTAAAATTTACTACTTCTAACAGTAATTGGTTTTACTTATCTGTACCTGGTATACTGTCGCCAAAACTGTAGCATTGACGAAATTTGCGAAAGTAAAATAAAATTATAATTTTCCTTTTATAAAGATTCAGATTGTTTTGATGAAATCGTATTTGTAGTATTTTAAAGATCATTTTCTAAACTATTTTTTAAAAAAAAATTCACATAATAACTGAACACATAGTTTTAAATAAAGAACAGGGGTGATTTTTTTTAATTATTTCGTTTAAAATCGTTTCTGTCATAGATAATAAAAGTTCTATACAGTTTTTTATGAACTCATTGAGTATCTTGTGTCAAAACGTTTATTTTCCTAATCGTTTTCTTATGAAAGTTAAACATACATAATAATTAGCTTAATATTTGTTACAGTAAAACATTTCTCTTATTGTGGCTTATCATTATTTTGTAAAGTGATATTATGTAAGAAATATATATAACATGTAAGTGTTATACATGTAAATTATGTATACGTAGATAACAAATGGCTTAATATCATAAAAATAAATACCAAATATAATCTTTTTTGAAACTTAGAGCTTTACTTAAATTTTTTCTTAACTTAATGTTTAATTTTAAACTTAATATTTCTAAACTTAAAGTTTAATTTCAAAATTCATGTAAAATTATTTTAAGAAATATAAGAGGGGAATTTCAAAATATCTACATTAAATGGTTATTTAACAAGAAATTGATAAACATTATACATAATTCATTGAATAATTTGTTGTAAGTAAAGTTAGATAAAGTATATTTTCAAATGAATACTTTAATCTGGAAAAAAATTTTACCTTTGAAATACATTGAATGAAAATACAATTTCTTAAGAGCTATAACTCTGTCTTTCTTTTCTATCATTATCTTAATTCTTAAATTTTCTCTCTTTCCACTTCTTTGTTCTTGATTATTTTTACTCTCTAATAAGACATATTTTATAACAATATCCTAAAGTACTAATTTCTATAAAACATTAACTGAATACACTTTTTCTTTCTAATTTTGTCTTAAATTTTAATTCCATAAAATTGTGGTTTACCATATAAAAAAAAATATTACATTAATTACCAGTATTCTATAAACAAAACCAAATGTTCAAATTACTTTTTAGTTTTTCTTTTACTTTATATTTATTATTCGCTTTCTTTCCCTCTCACTTTTTAGAAAACAGTTATCAATTAATGAAATGTTTTAATGATGAATCGAAACCCCTTTTAATCTAGTTCAATACAAAAAGAGTACATTGTTAAATACACTTTACTTCTATTAATTTAAACATGTTGATTTTATTCACACATGAGAAAACTCATGGTGATGTGAAGCCAAATATGGCAACCTGCATCACTTTTCAGATGCGGCAGATTTCATTCCTCCCCGTTCCCACCTAGTTACTCATATGCTATTCGAGCGAGAAATATCAACTAAAGCATTCTGGGGACCAACGGCTTAGTACCGGCATTAATTTTAGTTTCAAGAAAAGAGGAATTCGATGAGGGGTAGCACAGAAAATTATATACAATAAATGCTTAGTCCTATTGCCTCTTTACATGTGTTCGCTCTGTAGGATGTTCTATGATTTATTTTTGCTCAGTAAAATATTAAATTTGTTTTCTACAGTAAAGTTGCATTTTCTGTTACAATTTTTATTCTTCCAGTATTTTTATTTCACGTATAAAAAGCTAATAATAGATGCAAAATTATTTTAAGAAGTGAGTCGGTAACAATATTAAAAAATAATTTATGTTGACCAAATGTTTTCAATCCTTAAGATTGATTGAAAATGTACAATCAAAAGTTACTGCTAAAAAATTAAAAATTGAATGAACTGCTCTAAATTCTGACGGCATTTACAATCTTCAAGTATTCAGTTCACGTGATCTTGATCATTGTGGGAGCTATATTTAATGATTTTAATCATTAAATGTATAAATAAAAATTTAAAAAGTAAACTACTGGAAAATCTCCGGATTCTTAGGGGCTAGCAAAGCTAAACATTAAGGAAGATATTTTGCCAAATTGAAAACAAATTTTAAATTTGACATTTTTAATTGATTCAAATATACGAAAATTAAATTATTGACTTAAAAATGTATGTCAAACAAATTCTAGCCGTAAAAAAGTTACTATAAAACAAAAACTTTTTAATTTGGAAAATCTTAGAATTTTTCAATCAAAGTATGAGGAAGAGAATTAAATTTTTTTGTCTTTAGTTTATTTTTTGTTGTTCTTTAGTAATTTTATTGCATATGAAAAATAATTTAATCGAAATCTAAGAATTAAAGTTAATTTTGGAAGATTATACACACCCACGTCCAATTTAAAAATTACGATTGTTTAACTTAGATTAGCTTGTCGTGATTTGTTAAATTTAGTCACGAAATGATGCGGCGAAATTTGACTCAATGAATCCTTTGGATTTTTTGTTCAAGACAAAATCGCTTGACCTGTTGGATTATTTATTGCTGTAAGGAATTTGGAAAAATAGTTAAATATTTTTCTATATTTTGTTAGAAAAATATTTAGAAATTTCTGAAAAATATTATGAAGATTTACTAGTCATTAAACAATGAAATAAACAGGACAGATTATTAACCAGTTACAATAAACAATAAAAAGTAATTGACATAAAAATTTTAAATTATGAAGAACCAGAGCCTGTTCAAGAATGAAATGTTATTCATTCTGTTTGATAATATAATATAAAAAATTATGAGAGTATCATTTCATTTTTTTCTATTAAATTATTTTTTTTTCATAGAAGAGATTCTTGCAATCGACTGAAAATGTGCTTAAAATATGGTGATTCATAATATTGTTCGTTTTCGTACTAGAGATATTAGATAGTCTTAAAAAAGACGAATAGACCGTGGCTGGCGTTAAACTGAGGTGAAAGGACAGTTAAAGTTATATATTTATAGCCGTTTATAAAATGTTCCATTGATGTGATTGATAATCTTAGTGCATTCGATATCAGGCAGTTTGTATCAGTATAACTTGCGTATCAAACGTAACAGCTATTGGGAACTTCTTGTAATATGATGTTAAGAATCTATCATTCTAACATCTATATTCTGGTAAGTTCTGCAATAATTTAACTATTTTAGCCCAAGAGTGTAAAAATGCAAACTTTGGCTATATCCTCGTAATCGAGATCTTTGAGCCATAATGCAACAAACCACTTAACAACTCGATGCTTCAGCAAAAAAAAAATTGAAAATATCAACAAGATACCAATTTATCTTCTTGATATACTGTGATAAAGATATTATTCGGTAAAAACATCGTTCATAAGACACCTATTTATCTTTTTCCTATACTGTGATGACGATATAATAGGTAAAAAAAAATTTCAAAAAATTTCTATCTATCTCCTTGCTATACTTTGCTGAAGATATTATTTAGAAAAAAAAATTTTCTACAAGATGCTGATCTATCTTCTTTCTATACTGTGATGAAGATGTTTTATTCGGTAAAAAATTATCTTCTGTTGAACCTCATATGCAAGGAACAATGATTAACTTTTGTACAAGACATGACTATAAACTCTAAATTCATTTGAAGATGAGAGTGATCCTTGATGATTATTGCTGTAAATCAACACTAAAACCATAAAATAATACATCGAATGTCATCACTCGTTGGAGAAATAAACCAAGAAAACTTTGAAAATCATAAACAATCGATTGATCAACTATTATCCCAGCTAATACCATCCACATCATCTACAATTTGACTCTATCTAGAAGAATCCAATCTAAATTGACTCCTTGAATAGCTTGATTGTTATTGCTCAACTCAATTAAGCAAATTCGAGTCACAATAGGACAAAACATTCTCACAAAATTAAAGTGGAGTCTTTTCGTTTTCAAACCTTCGGAAGCAGTAGAGCTATTGCAAAATCCATGCATCCATAGATTGTTTAAATCCTTGAATTATCCAAGTCCAAGGCTGAATAATTCAATGGAATAATCAGATTTAGTGGTAGATAAATACATAGGAAATCATAGATTCAAGAAATCAATGAAGTAAATAACCATTAACTCTTTTTTTCTTGATTGAAAATATTAATATAAATCTGAAAGTATTGATTTAAAAGTTAATTTATAGATTACTATTATTTCATAAAGAATTTCATCAGGATGAACAACAGTATTCATTGATATTTATTACAACGTTAAGTAATACTTTCAAGCACTAAACTCTTCCAACAAACTTCTTTATTTATTGAATCTCTAATAAACTCTTAACACATTTTTTATAGCTTCGTATGTAATGATGTATAAATCATTCCATTAAATCATATAATTACATCATAATCAGCAGTTTCACATTGTCCGGGTTTAAGTTGGACATAAAAGAGTTCACTTTTTAATTGTCTTTAAAAATTATTTCAAAATGGTTTAGTTATATAAAATTGTGATGTCATGTAATTTTAAAGATACGTAAATGATCCTACATTTTATTAATTTAGATAATATTGAAGAAGGTGTATCATTCTCTCTTAGTGAATTGATGCTTCCAATTACATATTTCTTGATTAAATATACAAATAAATTTTAATCAACAGCAATATAGTGCTTTTCATTACAACTCGATTTTTGAATTTGGTTAGTAAGAATCAATTTTGGCAAATAATTAATCATTTCCTTGTAATTTACAACACTTCACTGCATAGATGAAGGATAATTTTGCTTTTGTGCAGCGACATAAATTTATATAAGGTGCCCAAATATTTCATTTCAAATTTAATATTTAAGTAAATTTCTTAGTAGATCATTTGTCAACGTTGCATCGTAATGTATTCAATTAAATTATTATACAATTATCGACGTAGATCAAATGATGCAAAATCTTTGCTTATCAATACTTTTTATTTTAATAGCAATTACAGGTAAAATAATAGAATCAGAATTTGAATTATCTTCAAACCTGAATTTTATTTTTACTCGTAAATGGCTTTTCTTTAAAATGGGTCCCTAAATTTTCCTCTTCTAAAGCAGTTATATAATGAAATTAATTTACATGAAAATTATTTATTTTTAGATTTAAATACCCAAAGATAATTTGCGTGGCTAAATATTTACTTACTTCATCAAATTCATAAAACTAAATATTGCTGAAACAACAAACAATTTTGAAAAAAGTTTCATTAATTATTATTGAGTAAAACATTTTTGAAAGTTTAACATATTTTTACTGAATAAAACCTTGATGAAAACATTTAAGATGAAAATTGTAATCATACTATTTAAAGAAAGCTTTCAGTAATTATATAAAATATTAATAATAATTTAACAGATACATTTCTGTTTAGTTTATAATATTTTCATCTAAGTATAAATATATTAGAGCAAAAGCATCATTTTAAAATGTATAATATTTATTAAATGCATTACTTAATGTAAAATATAACAAGAAAATATCTACAATAGACTATTTTTGACATGAAAGGTTTTTAAATAAAAGAAAAACTAGAGAGGAATATTAAAATTGATAAATTTATAATTTTTTCAATTTGGAACTAAGTATGTAAGATTTTATATTTTCGAGTCAATTTAATTATCAAACTAGTATTTTTAGAGAATTTTTAAATATAAATAGTTTAAGTTAGAAATAACATTGCTTAAATTCAGTTTCCAAAATATTCAACATTTTGATGCTTAATTTTGAATAATTTTGTAAAACGTTTAAAATGTAGCATTTAACATTCATGAAAAATTATTCTTTCTAATTATAATAATAGGAAATTTTTAATTTCGATCTAGAGAAAGGATGAATCAAAGCGATAAGAATGCCAAATGACCAACCTTCAACAATAAGATATCTGCCCTTATAGAAGCGGTAATAAATTTTAAAAGAAACTTTTATTTTATAATTTTATCAATCTTTTATTTTTCAATAATAGTTGCAAATTTTGACAGATTTATATCAAAATGTTGTGATTAAGGGAAATTAAATTTTGCGCTTTAACTTTTTTAACTCACGATTATATTTTTGCTTCATGACAATTGGTACATAAATTTCGATTTTGCAAAAATAAATGTAACGGAAATAAAATTTTTCCTTTAACTTTCTATCTGAAGATAATATTTTTGCTTAATGATGATGATACACAGCAAATACAAAAATGTCTGCATTTTATTTTGGCAACTATTAGAATATGTCGAATATAAAATCATGTTGAATTAATATAAAATGTCATTAATCTACTTAATTCTAAATAATATTTAATTTGCTTACTTAAGGATATAAAAATTTAAATTCATTATTTTTAATTTTTATGAAAAGCTAATTGTTTTTCTTTTATATAACTTGCATCATCATCGCCTAAAAATATTAAATTTGGAAACATTTTAAGTATTCAACATTTTACTTTCTGTGCAGTAATTTGAGTTTCAAGATTTTTCTTGTGATGATTTCCTTAATTTGAAAGAATTGAACCAATAAAATACAAAATGTATTTTAAATAGTATTGTTATCTTGTCCAAGTATAGAGTGCAATTAACGTTCTGAATTAGTTATATTCACCAATTTTATTTTATTATGAAACAGTTTCGAAATTATTGGTATTCATCTCCAAGTAATGACCTCTAAAAAGTTCACTAAACTGTTCAATCACAAAGCAGCGTATTTTACTATTGCTGCAGTATGCATAACAAATTTACGTGGCATAGTGGCGTCGTATATTACACGATGTGTTAAAAACGATAGTTTTACAAAAGCATATATAATTCACAATATTTGCCATTTTCACTTTTTAAACAATAATCCATCTGACCTTTGACTTTGAAGACACTAGAAATCTGTTATAATCTATGGCAGTTCGTGGAAGTCTCCATTTGATCCTGAAAACAACAAATAAGAACAAATTTTATTAATCATGACAATTTACAAAAAGTATAGGACTTAAATATAATCTTTAAGGAATAGAACATAATCATATTAAACATTTTTTGCCCAAACTTCAACAAACAATTGAAAATGTTATCGGGCTTTCTTATTTGCCGCAAATGATAATTATGATTTGAAACATATTTCATTGCAGTAGAAATTATAAAATTGAGAGAAAAAAAATTGTAAAACTTTTATCTCTAAAATCTTAAAAGTTTTATGACAAAAGCTACAAATCTATTGCAAATGTGCTGATGAATGTACACTTAATTAACTTATACTTTAAGAGAAACATTTGTGGGCTAATTCTAATTCTATGAAGTAAATACCCATTCATTAAATCTGTTAAAAGTTTAATCCTTCTTGGTAAGATAAATTTCCAGAAAATGCAATTTAAAAATATTGTTTCTTAATTCTCAACATTAAGTTGACAATAAAATCATTGAAATTTCAGAAATATTTTTACTAGTTTTAATTAAATATAATAAATATCTTTTATTTAAAGAATTTAACAATATTCATATAAAATTGACTATATAAGTTGCTTTTAAATTTAACTCTAAATTTTTAGTGAAATCACGTTACATTCTTTGAGCTATAATTTTACTCTTTAATCATATTAATTACTTACCTAAAATAATGTTTATTCAACACATAAAAATTCTTAAGAAAAAACACATACTTTATATATTTTTTATGAAGAGATAATAATAAAATAATGAAGGAAAAATTTATTATTAACTATTGTTCAAATTTCATTTATTTCGTAATTATAGTTTTTTAATAACTTGCCTGATTTAATGAGTCCAATTAATATAGTTTACATGTAAAAAATCATACCAGATTTAAATTACAATTATTAAAAAATTTTCAAGCAAATGCACCAGCAAAATATGAACGAAACAATAAGTATTTCCAAATAAAATGTTAAGCTCTTAAAACCGATAATAACAATGGATTGCAGATAATTATTTCAAACTATAACATTATAGTCATAATTCCTTAATTAAGTATATTAATATTTAAAAATATTCCAAAAATTTTAAATTGATTTTACAATTACTATAGTCATAAATTCTAAATAATTTATAAAATTTAAACATTTGATTAACTAAATTTTTATGAAGAGTATATATCTTTAAAAATTGCATATTTTTATGATGAATTAATATAAAAATAAAAGTATACAAAAATGAATCGCTGGTTTTATATTATTATATTTATATATTAAATGTTTCAGAATGTTCTTCATTATTTCTCTTTCAAATAGCATACAACACTCGCAGTACATTGATCTTTTTATATTCTCCATAAATAATTTTAATTTTACGTATTTGTTTCTGCAAAAAATTTTATTAACTTTTATCCAATTTTCTACAATAAAGGTATACAAATGAAAAGAATATTTCCTTTCTTCAAATAAATCTTATAAATATATGATGTTATTTTAAATATCAGTTTATAGTTCGAAAATATTACATTTAATATTTTCTTATTTTTTCAAAAATTCTAATGTAAATTGTTTTATCATTTTATCATGTGCCCATAAAATAGAATGCGTATATGTATAAAATGTCAATTGTAAAAAACAGCTTCTAAGAGCATTATTTACATATTCATAGTTTAAAAAAAATAAATAGAGCATTTTCAGATTTAAAATTCTTACTTTAAGTAGCGGCATATTCTTATTTGCTTGCATTACTTATTCATATCGAATACTTATAAAAACTTCATTTTTTTCTTCAATATAAAAATAATTCATTTTATGCAGATGATAATTTAAAAATGTCTTTCTTTGCATATTGAATTTCTTCACAGACATATTGAAAAAGTCGTCTGATTTTGAGATCGATGCCAACTTGGGAGAACAGAAAACAAGGTAAGATTAATAAATAGAAAAAAGGAACATTTCCACTTTTCAAAATATTTTTAATGTTTTTTTTCTTTCATTTAAACGCTCAAAGAAATGCTTTATATTTTTTTCTTTCAAATTATAAACGATTCCTGTTTGTATTGCTCCAACTTATCCTCTGAAAACTACAAAAATTGTTTTCATTTTTCTTAGAAACAGTTTGCTTGAGGATAAAATGATTTACTTCGGTTGCGCCTCTTACAAAATCAAGACAAAACTTGTTTTACATTTTCAATTGCTTTGACTTCAAAACAAATTTTTTCTACTGAAAGCAATTTTGATGCTTTCTACATTTGTTTATTCAGAAAAGACAGACTTAATAACATTGCGAAAAACAGAAAATCTCAATATTATAATAATGTTTATAAATTCCTTTAAAATCCTTAACGTACTGATGGAATTCCTGCACTTAATTTTTTGAATTTTAAAATAGTTTTGGTATTATTTTTAATTAATGCCACTTTTTTATTATTGCAATAATTTAAAAATTTTAATTTAAGACATTTTTGTAAAATTATAAGATGCAAGTAATTAAAATTTGATAAAAACTATGAACGTATAAACTATTATTTTTCTTTAACGGTAAGATATATAATAATTTAAAAATAAGACATTAAAAATATAAGGAAATACCTTATATTTATTAATTCCTTCAGTACAAAAAGTTATTTTTAAAATAAAGTAATAAAATGATATATTATTGAAATGTAGCAATAATTATTTTTCTCATTAGAAAAATGTGATTGTAGAATTGTTTCAAATTATTTTCCTCTGATTTATAATGGAATATAATAAAGTATATTCCATAATGATTAATTTATTTATTTGAGATGTTTAATTAATTTATTAATTAGACAATCATGAAAAAATAAGTTATTAATTTGCACTAACACGATATTAAAATTTGTTTTAAGTTAAACATTCCATCAACATCACTATTAAACATTAAAAATCCCAAAACTTAAAATATTTCGAATGCAAAAAATAAAAGTAAATTGCCTGAATATATAATTTGAAAATCAACTTTTTATATAATTAATAACTTATTCAAATAATTTGGCTTATTAATGTCAAGTATATTTGTGCTGGCAAACAAAACAGGAATGTTTCCTTTCAAAATAATTAAAAGCCTTATTGTATTGATTGGTTTATGTAATTTACTTAATTAATAGGGAAAAAATTTGAAGTAAAACTCGTTTGGTTAATTCACCATTTGTGAATAAAATCAACAGTAACAAAAAAATCAAATTAAACTAAAACCATGCATCACAGGGAAATCAAATATGTAATTTTCAACAAAATAATCGATAATTTTTTTATATCATGGAATAAAAAATGAAAATATAAAGCTTTATTTCAATTAATAATTAATCTTATTAATTGGGATAAAATAAAAGAAAAAATATTTAAATAAATAATTATTTATGACTTAAAGTAATTATATAATAAAATACGTACTGAACATGCTTTGTTTTAATTTCCCATTGTTAACATTTGCTTAATAAGAATTCCTAGAATTCATAAATAAATACAGAATTTAAAATTCATCACATAAGTCATCATCATCATTTAAATTTTGATTATTAGTAAATTAGAGCAATATGAAAGAAGCCTAAAAAAATTTATATCATTACTTTTAACAATTAATTTGAATTATTGAAGTGGAATCAAAAAATAACTGGAAAAATATTTATATTAAATATCATTTTTGCACTTATTTTTTAAAGCAGTGTGCATAAGCACTATCTAGCATTTAGCAAATTACATTTTTGCAACATAAATCAACATGGTTTGATATTTTATAATCTAAAAAATACCAATTAATTTCCAATTATCATCATTGTTAGATGGATCTTTCATAAAGAAAATTTCTAATTATCCCTTTTGGTTTGGAAGAATAAATGAATTTGCAATCTAGAATATCTGTGTATAAATAAAATACAATTATTGCAAAAAGTTTGTAAGAAAATACTATAAATTTTATGCATATAAATATTGAGGCTCATTTTGTTAGTAAATTTTGCTGCCATTAAATGTATAACTATTTGCTTTTGCATTAAAAATAAGTAAAAATGGTCCTAGACGTAAGCTAGTATTTGCATTTAGAATCAAAAACAAAAAAGATGTTTAAAAGAAATCACTAAAGTAAAGCAACAACTAAAACTAAATTTTGAAGATAATGTAGTTATATGATTAATTAAAGTAAATTAATATTTATTTAAATGAAACTCCTTCACGTTAAGTTTTAAGCTGTATACTAATTGTGTCTTTCAATTAATTAGAACAATGTGTAAAATAGAATATCCAATTACATTCGTTATATATTATTACAAGCAATAAATACTTGTTACATTTTGTAGATTTTATTGTATAGCAAAGCATATTAGAAGAAAATAAAGCAAAGCATATTTTGATACTTCAAATCTTTTTGATAAATAATAAATCATATTAACCCTTAACATTTGAAAAGATAATTTAAATTAACCGTTCAATATAAATTACAAATACACTTAAATTGAAGTATATAAATACTTTGGATAAAATTCTTTTGATAAGAATTTTTTAAAAACATTGATAAAATATATGTCAAAAATGTGTTTCCGTTATTTTTAATAAACATTTTCCTTACTCAAAAAACTTTTTGTGTTGCAAAAAAAACATCTGATTATAATTTGCTTTCTGGAACATATTTTAACTAAATTATTCAGGAAAAATATTTCGAACACCTGCCTTAATTGGAAGACGGTATAAACTTTGCCTTTTACCCTTTCGATCTAACGTTTTTTCTTTTTTTTTTTTTTTTTTCTTTTTTCAGTCTAACAACACCATGTTCTTTGCTTCGGGTGTCGGTACCAGAATTAAGTTCCAGCCATTATGTGACCTTTGTCCAATCTACGGAAATCACCCAAAAGCCATCTCGAAAGAAAAAAATTTCCTGAATCTGGTGGGTGAATCTTTAAAATTATCTTCCTTACTGAGGCCAATTCGCTTGACTCGCTGCCATTGTCCAAGAAGTCTTCCTGACAGTGACTGTTCCAGATTATCGACCCCACACTCAAGAAGCGCTTCGGAAAAGTGGATATGGTATTTCTTTTCTTTTTTTCTATCTCTCAGTTTGGCCCCGACTTGAAGCAATGGCCGACCTCTGGAAGGTGAAGAGCCGACGATCTACTAGGCGGAATACATTGACCCTGCTCTGAAAATCACAGAGAGCAGGGAAGAGAGCCGACGCGCTCAGGTGAACTTCGAACTGATTCCGCCTTTTTTACTTCTTTATTTTTTATGGTAAAATAGCTCTTCATTTTTTCTTTTTCATCGTCTTCTGTTAAAAGGAGTTTAATCTCGAATAGCGTAGGTTGGGATGGGTGCTGCTTGATCTTGTTGGTGCTCTTCTTCTACAGCATTGATGACCCGTTGCTGGATGATAAAGAATGGAATGTACTTAATACGTTTGTTTGTTGTGAACTCTTTCACAGCAATGTTGAGAAAGAAATAAATCTGGTATTTTGTAAAAAAAATTTGGTAATAAAATCTAAGGAAGGCAAATATCTGAATAGCTTTCTTGTTCCATGTAATCCTTAATTCAGATTATAATTAACAAAATGAATAATATTGTTGCTAAATTCAGAATTCTCCCGATGAAATATTACAAACTTGTATGTAACAAAGATATTTCTAATTAAGTTAAAGAAAAGTATTAAATAAAGGAATTGAAGAAATTATAAATTGTATTAACAGGAATAAAAAAAATAAATATAATATAAATATTTATAGAAGTAATATTTACCAATAAAGAAAAATTTTAAATTCCTTTAATGTTATTTTATTTTTCAGCTAAGCTAATGAGTTTTAATTTTATAGTTCTACCAAAATACTTTCACTTTTAGGCTTTTTATGACAAAGCATATGAATGAGTGTGTGCAATATTTAATTTTTCTACTACGTTACAATCTTAACCTTCCTAAGAATTTCCCTTTTCTATATTTTCCTAAATTTTCAGAACGATTTTTCTTATTCCCTTAGTAAATACCGAGTATCTAAAAACTCATTCAAGATGTAACAATGGTCCAAGTTTAAAGTTGGCCTGATAATTATATTAAATACTATTGTGCTTAAACGATAAAATTAAATGAATATTTAAATTTAATTATAAAATTTTTTATCAAAAAATTGAAAAATAATTTTCTGAAAATTATATACAGGGATTTTTGTTTGGTTATTTTCAATTTTACACAGTTTTTAACCTGTTTTTTTCCTCACACTCCCATAACATAACTATAAACTTTTATCTATATCCCCTCAAATTTAATCATAATTTTTCGTTATATCGTCATAAAAGATAAAATATTATAAGTTAAAAACAATCCTTATTTGAGAATGATAAAAACAATAATAGTAATAAGCAGGAACAACCTTATTTTTTGGTTTATTATTTCTTAAAAATTTTATAATAAAAACATTTTTTTAGTAAAAACATTTTTTTACAGAAATAGATTATTATACGATCGTGTTTTTCCATCCTTTATTAGAATATAAGGTGCAAAATCGTGTTTAATGGAATCACACA
The DNA here is from genome assembly GCA_026290005.1 of Latrodectus geometricus. Taxonomy (NCBI): domain Eukaryota; kingdom Metazoa; phylum Arthropoda; class Arachnida; order Araneae; family Theridiidae; genus Latrodectus; species Latrodectus geometricus. Next base: position 246,204 of record JAPDSC010074781.1, on the reverse strand, counting down.
TTAAAGTTTGTCTCAATTTACATATTCATAAATAGATACATAATTAGATATTAGAATAATCTTCACAATCACGATCATATCAAAAATGTTTTAGCAGAACTTTTGTAAATGCATGCATATGATTTGCTAGCATTTTCTTCAAATTTGTACTGTTGTGTACATTATCCTATATAGCTGTCAAATTTATCAAAGAAATATCGTTTACTATAGAAAAAAATCGTATAACTATAGAAGCTACAAGTTCATTTTCAAAATTTAATTTTAAATTCATATCTCCCTTTCGTATTATTTAATTAAATTTAGCTGAGCACTCTTGTTTAACGATTAATGATAAACATTGTTGAGGATGAGCATCTCTGTAAAATGTGATTTATTTGAAAAATTGGAAAAAATTAGAGGTAACACTAACTTACGATGATAATGAATGTTTTCTAAATAATGACTTTCTTATTAAATTACCTTATTCTTTTCCAAATACGTTTGATTACAATTTGTTTATTTTTATGATATCTGAATTACTCACTAAGCAATATTATAATTTTCCTTCTTATTCAAAACTTTTCACATATTTGTTTCGTTTCCTCGAATGTCTCCTCCATTTTTCTTAAACGTTTAATTTCTTATTTTTTCTTTGATAATCGGATTCATTACTCTTATGTTTATCCAGAGGTTTTAATTAAGTCGTTAAGAGGAAGCTTATTTTATTAGCTTATTTTTAACTAATAAATCTTTCACCCAGTAGGTGACTGTGTTGTATTTCATAGAAAATGATTCATTCTTACGTAAGAACTATTCAATTAAATATCTAACCAAAGAGAAAATATTCTATTACCCCAAATTGGCAATAGTTGAAATATTTTTCACTGTATATCAATAATCCTTTAAAAAATTAAAAACGTGAACTTGGAAAAAATACAATTAATAATTTCTGAGACATCAGAAAGCCAAAATTTGATTAATACTTAATACATTATATATTTTAAAATAACATATTATGAAAACATTAGAAAAACAATTTTTTGCTTAAGAAAAAGTTAAATCAAGTTTAATTAGGTTCGTTTCCACAAATTTATAGTTTATGCATCGAAATTTTGAAATCTTTTAAATGTCAACATTACAAAGTTCATTTTAGTTTATTTGGCTATATCTTTCTTATCTAATTCTCTTATTGAATGCATATATTTAAAAATCATTCAATCTTACAGCAGACTTCTCAAATTATTTTTAAAAGTAACATTTTGCATTTAAAAGTAGAAATGCCTCTTATAGTCAAATTTTAAATGTATTTTTATATGAATTTCTAACTGAAATTATTTTACTTTCAAAAAGTAATAAAAAAAATATCAGTTCAATCCCAACCACACATACTCACTTTACATAAATATATCCTCCATCTTTTTATCTTAATTATTTTCTATAATGCGTAAATATTTTGGTTTTCTTACAGCTAACGCAATTAAATTAAATATTAACTCTTCAATCGTAAAATGTGTTACTACTTTTGTTGTATTTAAGAAATGTTTTCCAACTCCTTAAATCTTTTATAAGCAATAGTCAAAAGGTGAAACCAAAACAAATGAAGTCAGAAATGAGGTGTTCACATTGTTTCTTCGTTATAAAGGCAGAACGAAAATGTCTCCATTTTTGTTCCTTTAACTAATAAAACCTACGCGGCATTGTTCGTTGCATAATGTAACAACAATCCATCATCTAATCTGAAGCAGATCACTTGTAAACTTTGGTGAAAGATGAAGATGCAAATTACACAGTCTAGTTTCTGTCGAGCACGGCGCATAAATCATGTGTATTATAACACAATACTTTAAAAATTAAAAATAAAACTGAAAAAAGTGTTTTTGACTGAAAAATATATTTATCCACTATCTCTAGTATACTCACTGAAAACTAAAACCACAGATATCAAGAAATTATGCCTTATCACATTTATTTGAAAATTAAATGATAGAAACAAAATTTAAATTTGTTTTCCACCATTTAATTTGCATTAGTTAAGTTGAAATGAAACATTCTAATATACATAAATATTGACACAGGAGTTTTTTTCTTTTATGGGAATCATTTTTCATATTTTCCTTTAAAACACTATTTGAATGTTTTATAAACCATTAACAAATTTTACTAAGTTGCCTGTTTATTTGCATTATGAAATTTGTTTCCAAAAATTTATTTATGTCAATAAAATCCCCTAAACTTAAAAAATCCTCGTAATAGTGTAACAATAATGTGATTAAAATCAACAATTTTAACTAAGCTGTTCCTCTAAGCATCTTCGTAATACCCCCAAAGAAACATTCATCCAAATAAAATTTTAGTTTATAAAGGACTTATCTTCATGACACTCTTAAACTTTGATTACAACCAAATTGCTCTAAATTAATACAACTTTACAATATGACGGAACGTTTTGGGTTAATCTAATATTTTTCAATGCTTTTATATCATTAATTTATTCATTGCAGAATCTTTGGAATGAATTTGAATATTTTCTAAATTTGATAGGGAATAATGTTTCATAATTATTTCTTAGTCAAGTGTCATTGTTGACACTGGAAGCATCCCTTTCATCTCAAAGTATCTTAACTACACCAATGGTGAGATCGGATTTAAGTCTCGATTTTTAAAATACATAGTTTCTATCAAAACAATGATCTCCATTTATCTTTTGAGTTTGACATTTGAAACCATATTTTATAGTGATGGAATATAGTTTTAACGCAATTTATGATATCATTGATGAACACATTGGATGTAGTTTATTTTTTCTTGTAAGTTAGATTTAGATTCCAGTTCTTACTTAAAAGTTTATTTTCACATGGATATCGCAAATCTTCTGATTGTGTTTGCATTTTTCTACTTGTTTAATTAGACTTAGGCTTTCAATCAATTATAATTTTACTAGAATATATCAATATTTTTATAAATTCTTCAATTAAAATTTGGAATTGTGCCAATAGATTTATAATCAATAAACAAATTTTCGGATATAAAGTAAATATCTGGGATGATATATTTCTACTAGACGAAGAAAAAGCAATGAAAATATCAAATATTATCTTACTTTTATTCATATGATTCTTACCAATATATACGAGACCGTTAAGTTTTCAGAATTTTTATGAATTATTTTTGTCAAAATTCAAATTTTCATTCTTTATATTTTGTCTCTAAATTTTCGGAGAATGGAATATCATCCACGATAATCTGTAATTAACTTTAATCCCAAACTAATGATAATATACCTTTATAGTACACTATAACAATGTGAATTGGATTATTGATAACTATCTGCAATGCTATCTAGGAATTCGAAAAAGCATTCTAAATATTCCTCCGAGTTAAACAACTATGGAAAAATTTAGATGTTATTTTCAATTTCTCATAGAAAATGGCTAAAGAGTTCAATTTTATTTTAAGATATAGGAATATTTACAATGCTTCGTATTCTAGAAAACCTTTAACAAACAGCAATCCCTATTATGTGAATCAAGGAATAGAATTTAGAAAGCTTTCAAGAACTCCCTCCGAAATAACTGAATGATAAAAGCAGAAAGCGCAACATCTGTCTCTTATCGTTCAACTACAGAGAGATAGATTCTACCAGGAACTTGCCTTACAAATCCCTACATCACACATTGGGAAGCTTAACTGCTGAAAATTATATATATATATATATATATATTATATGTTTATTTATCATATCAGTCAGTGAAAAATTAGCAAGCAAGATCCCAATCAACACATTTTTTGTTAATTCATTGTATTTCTACTACACAAAAATTTTCAAAAACTCTTATAGTTATCTACCAATTTAATGATGAATACTTTATAAAAATGCAGCGCACATGTTGCACGATTCATCAGCTTTTTATAATTATATTTTCAGTCTTAGATGCGTACTTGCAAATCAAAAGTTCTTAAACTGAAGTAACACTGTATCCTAAAAGTCTCTTGTATTTTAACATCATGCATTGGACAGACAAAGCTTATGGCTGTAGTAACATATTTTAATTTCCATCATGTGTATTGCTTTCCACGAGGTTTTTTCTATAGATATTGGCCGTATTTTTTAGTCTCGAAGCAGGAAACCCGAAACTCTTAAACACCTTTTTTGATTCAAAGCTTGAATTATCTTTGATTTTTGAATCAAATAGCTATAAAAAAATATAAATCACTCTAAAAAATTAACCAAAGAAGGCTCCTTTTTTGGTAATTTATAATCGAAAACATAAATTGTGTACTTTTTTGAGCTGGCCTTTTATTAAATTTTATATTAATAATTTGAATTTGTCCTAATTTGATCATTTTAATTTTTTTTGTAATTAAACCTTTGATTAAAGATCTTTTTAAAATCCTGACATTTTGATCTCATTATGAATAATGATATATTTATACAAGAAAATGAATTGATTAGCTCACCTCAAATAAAAGAGGGGCTAGTTAAAATTCAAGATTGCAAAATTTAAATAAAATTTTTACCTACGTCAAAGCAATCTAATCTATATACGTGACCATTTTTATTTTCATTTTTTAGAATACTGCTGCTTTAATTTAAAAGGTATATTTCAATATCCATTATGTAACAAGTGTGCAATAAAAGAAATGAATATCTTTGAAAAAGATAAGTTATCATCTTAAAGGTTGAACACTGTGTACATTATATTAATGAAAGGAATCTATTGAAACTTCACTTTAATATTTAAAATAATTTATCTTGTATACTTACCAATGTTATATATTTAGAATAATCATTCAATTTTTTACTTTGTGTATTACTTTGCACTTACAGTCAGCATTCTTTAGTAATATCAGGTTTTCTGGTAGTATGTTTTAGGTATATTGTAGTAAAATCTTTCATTCTAGGTAATTTAATTCAAAATTTGTTGCGAAAATTCCGGAAGAAAAATATACATTTGTTTTATTAATTAATTACAAAAATGTTAGGTATTAAGCTCAAGATGATGCTAACTTTGTAATTTATGGCCTCTTTGAAATGGTGGAAGAAATCATGATTAGATTACGCTTGAATGGATAATTTATATCTATTTATTAAGAAAGTAACAGCATTCAAGTTTACAATATCATGATGTCAAATTTGTTAGATTAATTCAATGCTTATCAGAAGTGCAGTGAATTGATTTCTTTTAAGCAATGTATATAGTATTATAAATTAATTACATGTTCCCTCAGATTTTAGTAAAACAAGGTTGTATTATGAAATGTGATTCAATTACACTTGAGATGGAGGAAAAGCTTATTTTATAAGTAATTCCTCCATCTCAAGTATAGTTTTCTCAATTATACAAATATCTTTTTCAAGTTAACTTATCTTATTAGTCAGACGTAAAATATCTAAATATTCTTCAATGGAATTTGAAAAAAATTCGGATCTAGTAGTAATTAATCTTACATGAATAACCAAAAACCATTTTATGCTATTAACAAATACTACAGTGAGAGTAATAACTACTAAGTACGAATAAATCTATTCAGAAGAAAGTGGAGAAATAGGTAATGATATACAAAATTATTATAACTGAAATTAATTTTTTCAATTTCTTTGGAAATAAAGAACTAATGAGATAATAAATTTACTGATTATGCAAAAAATACATATTGTATTAAAATTTAATTCTATTTTTGAGCCTCATTATTTACTAATAACCAATAGTCATTTCCTTTACTTTGAGAATTATATTACGTCAATTTTAATAATATAACTTCAAATTCATGTACATTACCAGCAATAAATGCCAGTAAAATAACTATTGCAGGCATTTTAACTTGAAAACTGCTATAGCAAGAAAATAGCCATATTTCTTGATTTATAAATGCATGTATACTCTTTCCTGCATAATGCAATATGTTTACTTTTGACTTACGATGGTTTCATATTGTCATGAGTACTTTCTTTATTAGTCACAATTTGCTTTCTGAGAAGTTCATTTAATGAAATTATAACTTTTTGACTAGTAGCTACTTGATTAATACACTTTTGACTATTACTTAATACTAGTTATAGTAATGTAATATTTATAATCTTATTGTGCAAATACATGCCTACCTCATAACTGAAAATTATTCATACCTGCTATTAATGTATGTTGAGATTATTAACTGAATATTTGTTCTGAGTTTTAGATGTAGGAGTTATAAATAATTTGAATATTTTTTTTTAATTTCAGAATCATTTTTAAAATGTTTTATTACCTATTAAGCGAGAATATTTTAAAATTTTCAAAAGATCATTCAGCAATTTTTGATTTCATAGATATACAAATAAATTTACATGCATATATTCGTAAAAAATTCACAATATTTTTCTTCTATTTCTTTAATTATGTTTTTAATTTATAATAAACAACAAGCAATGAATTAAATTCTTCTACGAAGTATAATTTAAATTTGTCTGGCCAGTTTTAGTTTTATCAGTTGTATAAAGGCTAATTAACAGAAATATATTCATTCAAAACATATAATCGCTTTTTGTCATTTGTAAAATAATTTAAGTTGGAAATCTTGTAAATTAGGTTCCACTACACAGATCAATATTTCCCGCTCTTTTATATTAAGCTATGCTCCACATAAATTTTTCAAAACTCTTACAAAACTCTTCTTTTTAACAATAATAATAAGGGCTTTTATTATTCAAAAATTTAAATGTTTTCTAAAAACCTTGTGATTTATAATTATTCAAAAAGAAATCCCAAGTAGATTCACGAACAAAATAAATTTTGTTCGGTAAATTTTAAAAACTTTAATGAAAAACATAAATTTAAATACGAAATAGCTTTAATGAAACATTTTTCTATATTATTTTAATTACTAATAATTATTTATTACTGAAATTTAATGAGATCAATGCACTTGATCCTTGTTGCAAAATTTATTTATTTTTTTTTTTTTTGCAGAGAATCAATTCTATCACTAAATCTGTATTCAATTAAATAACTCTGATATTTTTGGTTGCATTAGGATATTTTACTATGATTTTTTAAAACAACTATACTATGAATACTGGGTTTTTCCGGTTAGATAAAGTTTTAGTTAGACTCATCGTTTTGCCTTTGACATATTATGCGTTGCATATTTGAAACACGAAACAAATCCAGTAATATTAGTTGCATCATTTAAATTAGTAAATTAATTTGTTTCAAATCAGAAAATCTTTCTTTTAAATCTGAGTATAAAATATTTGATGATAAATATTAATGTGTTAAGTTGTTTTAATAGCTCAACATCTCGCAGCCGGAAACTTTTCAAATTTTTTCTTGTAAACTTATAACTATCATAATTCAATACAGATAATGAAACCAAATACATTAGTTCTAAATCAATTTGAAATTTTTTTCCCTGAATTTTTGTTTATTTGATACATAGGTGACCAGAAAGAGTCGCTCAAAGGTAAAAGGAATTATATAAAAATGTGAAAACTAAAATGTGTTCTATTCCTATTTCCAAAAAGATAGATATTTTAAATTTATTAAATCACTTGTTCAATATGTATGCCATCATATAAGAGAACGGGACTCAATGCTCTTAAAATGACTGACTCCTTACAAATTCTGGGGTTGACAAATCAATGTCATCGATTTTTCTTGGTTTACCTTTCTACTCAGGATATATTTCGAGATTTTTCAAATACATTTTGTCATTAAGATTTTCTCACAGAAACCATTCACGTGTAGTCAAGAGAGTAAGGCGGACGGTTAATGTCCATTCCGCATCCGAAAGATTGACGCCAATCTTACAACAATGAAAGATATCTTCCAGTAGAGCAAATACACTATTATTATATATAGAATTAATAGGGGCAAACACAAACATTTCCACAAATATTGCTTAATTAGTACATGTTAACTTACATGCACGATATAGCAATTTAATACAAAATATATCCTCATCTTGGTTGAATAAGATCATGTATGCTGTTTTACATAGATTTCACTAGATTAGAATACAAATTTTTGATCTCGTCATCACGAAACAGAACTTTTATAATATTCTCTTTTTTTTCTTTTAGCAGTCCATTTTACTCACTTGTCTCTTTACAATGTTCAATTTTTGTTGCAACTAACATCAGAGAAAATATCAGGCCATTCCGAAACCATTAATTTTTGTTCTTCAGAAATTTCTTTGCCAGTTTAGATGTATGACATGGTAACAGATCTCTTGTTGAAAGATTCCAACAGCATTATTGAATATTTGATTCATAAGCACCATTTTTCTTTCTGTTAGAGAAATAGAATATTTTGTAGAGTTCATGATCCCTTCAACTGGTACTAAACTGCTAATCAACAGAAGTAATATGATCCCAAAACATTTTTTTCTGAGGATTCTTAACTGTTTTAATGGGATGTTGTTCACATTTAGTTTTAATAGCAATGATTTTATATTATTATGTTTACTATTTTCTTTACAAAAAGCGAGATGTTTTTAGCTACCATGTTTGACCTGTGAATATAACATGAAGACAAGAAGCATTTTTTGATGCTCCTTTTTCCTCAATTTTAAGCAATTATTATTTTATACATATAGCTTGTAAATGGTGGGGCATTTTAATCACTTGCAGACATTTCTTTAGAAAAATCAGTATTATCAATAAATTTTATATTAGTTAAAAATAAGACTTTTTTTCGATATCTCTCGAAATTTGCTCATCCGTTTACATTGAGAATTATTTTGTTTTGTAAAAAGTTGTATAATATCCTCACTCATTTCGTTTGTTCTTTAGCTAACATTATTTTCATTTAATAATACAATTTTAACATCTTTGTCATCTTTTTCTAGAACCATTTTAAAAATGCTGATTTCAATAATTTGATTAAATACTTTTTCCAGGTTTAGAGATGAGTAACGAAATTCAATAACCTGTCTCAAGAGTACGATTGGTAATTGCATTATGAATAGTGAATAGACTTTAATGTTGATCTTTCTTCCAAATTTTCTTGAAAGTTTGAAAGAAGTTCACATATGAGTATCATGGTGGCCTTAATATTTGCCTTGAGATAATCTCCTCTTATTGATTCGTTGGTGAAACATTGTTTACATAAAAAGACAAGATGATTTTCAATGTTGGCTAGGGTTATGAAATGAAAATTTTAATGATCCCTTAAAACTGTTGATTTTTTCTCCCTTTCACCACATATTTCTTTATAGGTTATAGATAACTAAAATATCAATTAAAAAACTTATAAAATAATAAATACTTTTATATGATAAATTTTGCTTAGAAAAATGATTTTAAAATTAAAATTAACAAAAAATGTCATCTGAATTTTCATACTTATATTTATATAATGCACATTTATGGTTTATATTTATATAATGCATATATTTTTTTAAAACGAGACTTTACAGCAATTTAATGGATAATTAATACTGAGTGTTATTGAAAAATACTTTAAAAACTAAAATCTCGGTACTAGACACTTCGCATTATGCATAATATTTAACGAAACATTCTAAGGGATTGCTTTCTCTAGTTCAGTTGTTCAATTTTAATACATAATAATGAAATTGAAACTAATATGAAGGGTAGAAATTATTCATATTGTACGTTTAACCACTAAACTACAAAGAATCGACGTTAGTAAGGAATTTATTTTCGAATCGATCCCATAACAATCGACTTCACCACTTGTTGATCATGGACATGATATTGGAAAATACTGACACAGATATAATAATCAAGTCAAAAACAAAACAATTAATTTTTAAACTACCATCATTATCTACAGAAATATTTATAAATCACTTCTGAACACATTCGAATTTACATATTGTGAGAACATCTCAAATATTTGAATCCCAAGAAAATAGCAAAAATGAGTATTCTTTCACTTATAAATTCTTTTGATATATGATTTTTATTGCATCTCCAAAAATCTTCCTATAATTTCACATCTTAGCATGTACTCATTGCACATTTCCAACATGTTTTCCTCTCTTTAGCCATTATTTATTTTTAATCAGTTTTAAATTATGTCTTTATATTTATTTGGACAAGGAAGCAAGACTTTATTGAACTCTTAAACTTTATTAAACACACCATTCCAGTGACAAACTCTTAGAGAAAAATAACGTGTCTTCTATTAAATAGATATATAAAAGATAATTAAATACATAATATATATATATATATATATATATATAGAGATATATTATAGATAATGTATAAAAAATACAGTTATTAAATAGATAATTAAAAATATATGCCAAATTATTGCTAAAATATTCTAATAGGTTTTGAAATTAATTTAAAAATTTAAATTTATATATATTTAATTTATCGCTATATATTAATAACATATTAAGTTTCTCTGTGACATGCATCAAAAACAGTAATAATTTAAAATGTTATTATATTATCGTATCAATTAAACTGATTGAAATCTATACATGATAAATAAAATAAAAATAAATAATTATTTGATGCACATTTACATGATATGAGGTACATTGATGGCTATGGAAACATGCCAAGAAAGTCATACTCTACACAAATTAAACTTACACTTTTAGAAATAAAAATATGCATATAAAGCAGGCAGCGGTAATATTACTTCAATACTTTTAAATAAATAATTTGCGAAACAGTTTATTTAACTAAAATGATCATATAATTTGTTTCGTGATGAAAAGTTATTTTGAATCATTGTAAGAAATGTGTTTACCAACATATTTCTCACATTGAAAGAGGACTTATGGAATGCAATATCTCTATATTACTGTTATATTCGGTCCGATAACTCTATAAATGGATATAAAATCTTTCGGTTGAGGACAGTTGTATGAAATGCCGTGCAGAATCACAATATCACATTTCAGCTAATAGTTGAGAAGATAGGAGTGTTATTTACATGACCTTAATGAATCACAAGCTCTGAATAAAAAATGTTTCGTAAGACAACAACTGTTTGCACAAACACGGATTGGAATATGATTACCAAGTTTGCAAATTATATGAACTGTCAACTCGACAACCATGGTTCTTGACGTTACATATCATGACAGGGGCACCTATTGACAATTGTCAATGATGTTGTAAACGATGAACTTTGCTCAGAAGTGAATTGTTTCCAAGAGAATTTATTAAGAGCATTATGAATCATGATCGTTTGAGTTATTTACTAAAAATATTTTTTAACCTAGAGCAGGCCAATTTATTCAATTTTATTCCATTCCACTGCGTTTAGTTTAAATCATTTTACATCTAAGTAAATTAATTTATGGTTAACTTCTGGCTTATACCACATACTTAGTTCAGCAGGTTCATGTTTTAATTCAGATTACATGTTTTAATAAGAGAAAACGAGTACCTATAAATTTCAGGATGCCACCAAGATTTAAAACTGCATTCCTGGCAAATTAAAATGCAATACCAAGAAATACCGGCGATACCACAGCATAATTTATTTAGAAAGTAACTCGTTGAACAAAAATCAAATTATTGAAATTTCAGCTTCTTGTGCCATTATAATGACAAAATCAGTAGTAAGTGTAGCCATTATTGTTGACTATAACTACTACCACACCCCTCCGCACAGAATCAAAGATAATTTGGATATATTTTTGTGTACAAGAATCTGCGTGTGTGGCTTCCATAATTGCTAAAGTTCAAGTGTTGAAGCAATAGGTGGTATATCCCAAGCCAGTTATGATGCAAGCATAGATCACACATTTTGGATTAAAGATATATCGTCACATTAAGCAAGCCAAGAAAAAAACTCAATATGATATGCAAAACCTCTTGAAACCTGCATTCCAAGTGTGTTAACACAATATTCTATTAGAATAGGAATACTGATAAGCGCTAAAGGCAGAGAAGGGCCATGGATCCAGCATGTCAGACATGTAAAGCAGTCTGTTAAATGTACCTGCAATATATTTTAGAAGGGTGTAGGAGGGAAATTCAATGGAATCCGAAACCAAAATGCTGGGTGCAGGACCAGTATGGCAAATGATATGCACGATTAGTCAAGACAATGTCATGATAAAGACACTGTCATTCTCTCTCGTTGTTTTCATGTCCGTCGTCCACAACACCCTAGACGGTGCAAGCGCCTGGGTTTTTGAGTCAAGGGTAAACGAAGCAATAGACGCTTTGCAGGCATTTCACTCGGCTGCAGATGACGTCGAATGATACGAGCGAATGATGAATAACAGACTGAATCTGTTGTGTTAAGGTTGAAGATATGGCTGAGTAATCCATCGCTCTTATATGTACAATATACCTGTCAACCCATGTTGATACAAGGGATGACATGAAGTGATTGTAATCGGTCCAGTTAGTCCACCTTTTCCTCTAAGTTTCAATGATTACAGACCCGATTTAGTATTACTTGGTTCTGTCCGACACAATCACCTATTTCTCTTATGGAAAGTCAGCAATACCTATGAGCCACTATTCCATCTCAAATGAACACAGAAAGTTATTGGAAATCCACCCGATGTTTTCTACTAGGCATAGCTATATAAAGGAAAAAAAGAATGATTGAAAAAGCATTTTCCTTTCTTCAAATCAACAATCTTCCCCATTTACAAATGCTTCACATATTTCCCCGTGATATGCAAATGTGTTGCAATGATAATGATTTGCAAATCTTCCTACCTCAAATCCTGAAATATATGGTGTAAAATTCACATGACTTGCGTTAAAATATGACAAATTTTAATGTAATTCAAAGAAAACAGTCATAAAGTACATATTTTTTGTATACGGAAACCTAAATATTCGAAAATTGAAGGAAATAAAATTATTTGAATAAATTTCAGTTTGAAAGTGGAAACATTAAATATTCCAAAGTTTAGCACATAAAGGAAGGTATATAATAAAATATATATTTTTGACAATAGTTTAGTGATAAACTATAAAAAATCATATTAAATTGTTGCAATGAAAGCAGAATTTTATATTTGAGTGTGTGTGTACGACTTATCAAACTAAACAAAAAATGAAATACAACAAGGAAAACTTTTGTTTGACTGAATTTTCCACGTAAAAACACCAAATTCTAAAATGCAATACATAAAAGAGTAAACATTACGAAATAATTTAACAAGCTTTTTTAAATGATATTAAACATCCCAAAAATATACATTATCTAAAACAACTCACAATGAAGTATGCAATACATTTGTTTTAGTTATGATGTTTGTAATTATAGAAGAGGGGATTCTTTTTTTACTGCATGCCGATAAATTTTTACGCCGTGACACATTACAAACAGCGAAAACTCATATGCTGAAGATGATCAAAACAATGCTTTTTCAAAAGTTAAAAAAATAATAATAATCGCTATTTTCCTTTAAAAAAAATTAAACTCTAAGAATATAAAAGGAATGGGATCCTCTAACATACATATATTTCTCATCTATCCCTAGCTTTAATGAATTGATGATAATTTTAAAAAAAGAAAAGAACTATACTCTTTTTATTGGCAGAAAAAAATGTTTGGTGTTGTATGTTACCTCCTTTAAATTAATTACATCACTGCATAAGCAACTTTACAGGGAGTTCAAATCATTGTCAATTATGTTTTAAATTAATTACAAATTTTGCAATCAAATTTTAATTTTTAAATTTAAATTAAAAATTTTAGTTTTAAGTTATCTAAATTGTTTTTCCTATGACATAGGTTTCACTTCTTTCCAAGCAGCCACTTACAATTTTGTGCAGGACAAAAATTTGGAGGACAAACAGTTTTTAAAAATATATAAAAATTGAAAGTTTTTAATTCTAATAAATTTATAAATTGAATAAAAAACATATACAAATATAAATTTATAAATTTTAAGTAAAAAAATATGTAGATAAGCTTCAGAATAAATTCAAGGTTAAATGAAAATGTAGTTTTAGTTTCATCCTTTGAGTACATTTGATGAGCGAGACTCGTCATCTGCTTACTTCAATACAATACAGTCTTTAAATAATTCAGTACTCAAACGGCTAAAATGGTTCAAGTTCATTAAGAATAGGTATAATCTTAAACTAGAAAAATTGCAAAGAAAATATCTATCCAATGATTCTGCTTTTAATTTATGCTAGGCAATTTTATTACAATCATTTAACTATTTGTAAGCAGCTTAAATAAACAATTATTTCCTTAATTTATTCGGCAACACAACATTATATTATAATAATGCATTCTTTCTTTTATCAAGTACTTTGTACATTGAATACATATTGTTTAAATTTCCATAATATAGATTATTTTAATATCACGTTGTGGATTACTTCAATGCATTTTAATATCCACAGTGTAATTGCCTTCTGCGGGACTTTTAATAGATAGTGGGCCATATTTACTTATCACAAGGGAGGAAACTCGTAAAATTCCACAACACCCAAATTGACAGACGTGCAGGGTATGCTGAAGACAGAAGAGTAGCATATATTTCTCTTTCATCAACAGTATCTGGGATTGAACCCTTAGCCTTATGCTGTTGTGACATCCTCATACCACTAGGCCTCAGTGACATGAAATGTAAACAATTTAAAATAACATAAATATAAATTTTATTTTTTTACAAATCGTTGTGTATAATTACACCCTGGTGAAAATAACAAATAAGTCCATCGTGTCACTTAATGTATCAAACAATGGAAACAAATAAGAAAACACACACATCCTCACCATCAGAAAAATATATCAACAAATAGTATACGTATCAATTTTTAAACCCACATTTCTTCCAATCATTTGCAATGCTAGAATGTACTGACCTGTACAAAAAACAGATGAAGTAATTGTTATTTTGGTGAGCAACGCCCTCTATGCTGGCCTTCGATATTACATTATTCTATTTTCTTTTATACACAATATTTTTCTATTTAATTTCAAAAATGGATAATTTTAATATTAAAACTAAGGAAATAAAATAAAATCTTTTTTGATATAGTGATAGTGGAAATCCTAGTGGCCCAAGTTGTAAAGCAATTTAATAGCCTTTTAAAGGAGTTCTTAATAGATAACGGGACATATTTTCTTTTTAAAAGAGAGAAAACTTTAAAATTCTAAATTATTCACATTGATAAAAATACATATAGAATGCTAAAGTACATCTATTTTCCATTTTTCAAAAGTAGCTGGATTGAATATTAAATATTTTGCTCTGAAAAGTGTTTTTCTATTTACTATAAGACAATGGAGATTCCAAGTGAAAATTTTGTGAGAAGCTTCTATATAACACATTACACACACTCTGAAGAGTTGATATAAATTCTTGCAATGAAAATTGTAAATTATAATTGTATTTAGTAAATCGTAAATCAATAATAAAAATGATGTATTTTGTGAAAGAAGTATTTAAGTCTAAATCTTGATTGCATTATTTAATAATTTTTTATTTAAATTCGAATGCTTCGAATAAATAAAAATTCATTTATATTAAAAGGAATTTACATTAGATGTTTGTACGTTTTAGAAATCACATTAGCTCAAATCTATGATTATGCAGGTCTATCAATTCTCATTACATAATTTTGGTAAGGGAAGTAATTTCTTAAATATTTTATGTATATTTAAAAATGTTTGAAAATAAATATACCGAAAATGTATTATTTATAGTGCTAAAGACATAGGTGTTATTGAGATGACGCTATTTATATCAGTTTCAACTTTTCATTCACAAGTCATCTTGGATTACTGCCTCTGTATAATACAGCTGATTAACGAGCCTTAACTAAATTTAAAGTCCGTCAAGTCATTGCTTTGCGCAAACACATCCAGAGCACATAAGCATCCGTGATCTCGCAGATCTATTTTAGACCCGCCCTGTTGCCAGATCGTTTGGGATGGGACCGTTTTGGTTGCTCTCTTGTTCAGCAAGGAATCCCTGCCGTCATAAATTCGTCAAAAAGGAACCCCGTGGCTTAGCTGCACCACCAAAAGGGGTCATTTAAATGACTTAAAACACCCCAGGTTTTTGAGTCTATTTCGACCGAACTATCTATTTTTAGGGACACTAGGAAACGGCATATCTTCCAATTTTTTCTTCACTTTCTGCTTCTTTTATTGGCGAAACTACTTAGGGGAGACGAATTCTGGCATCGCTCACCGTTTTCTTTGCAGCCATCTCGCGCTTCGGTCGCCAACCGCTTTTAGATTCAGAAAAGCTGAACATCAGACTGCTGAAATTTGGGTTTATTAAAAGGTTAATTTTATTTTAACTGCATGAGGATTAATTGATTGAAGACACTTCTTGATGGGGATTAAGACAGTTGTAATAATGAATATTTTAAATTAGTATCGGAGAAATAGGCTTCCAATAAACTCAAAAGAATTATTGCACACATTTTTTAAATAAATTATTTAAAGGCCTTAAGTAAAGGAGATTATAGATGTTAAAATAAAGGTAATAAAGGTCATAAGATTTTATTTAAGACGCAATAAGGTATCATAAAATACAAAATATCATATAAGGTATAAATGAAAGAAAGGTATGTAAAAGAAAGTGAATAAAAATCATAGTGTAAAGGTGGTTGGAAGCATTTACAAAAATTTTGCCATTTTGTAAGATAAAGGATGAGAAAATATTTAGAAAGTAAAGAAAAAATTAATTTTATTTTCGAATAAAATTGTTCTACAATATTCTAATTGATCTTAGTAATTGATTGTAATAAATAATTCATAGTTAACATGTAGTTTATGCCATAAAATTCCTTTATATCAAATACAATGTTTTCAAACACAATGGTCTATTCATTAAAAATACTCACAGATAGTTAATATTGAAAAAAAGAGAATGACATAAAAGATTCAAGAGAAACATTTGCAGCATAACACAGCATCAGAGCAATACAGCAGCATAACAATTTACATTATGTTTTATACGTAATGTTGCGTCTTTGTTTCAAGTCTTTATGCATTGAATATTCTTCTATACTTTTGAGTGAATTTAGATTGAAAAGAAAAAAATTATTCCAACATACCCAAAAATGAAAACTTAATTAAAAATTTCATATTATTACCTTTTGTGATAAATGTCACAATTAATGATATTATATGGTATCAGAAACAAACAATGTCTTATCTTACAAGCGCCTTAATCTTTTGACGAAGTAATATGTTTGTGATATTTTATAGAAAGAATAATTTCTTCAAAAATACATTACCAGCGAAATTAATACAACCAACGGATTAAACTTTCAAAAGATCATTTATGTGTTTCGCAAGTAAATATAAAATGCAATAACAGTTGAAATAATAGCTGTTATTTTATAAATTGAGTAAACTAAAAGTAATAAACATACTATAAATATCTTTTGTATTAAATTCCTAAATGACGTGAACTTCTATTTGCTGAAATTTCGTTACAGAACATTAAAAATGAAACAAAAACTAAACAAATAAATAATACAATAAATAAATAGTCACAAAGCAATTAAAGATCTCAATTTTTGAAAATCATAGGTCAAACATGTTCAAAACCTTCAAACCCCAAATTGTTTATCTCAATTCATTGAGTATTTTCTAATATGATCACTAAAATATTCAATATATATATATATATATATATATATATATATATATATATTGACAAATATATACATTTTATATAGCTGATTGGTTATTAAAACACATTATCCAATGGACTACCTATGATGACGTAAAATCAACCATGGAACTTTCTTGAAAAAATATCAAATGTGAAAAGAATTTTACCTAATTCGTCTTAATCTCTATTTTCATTGTTACAGGTGTATGGTAATGAATAGTTCTTTTAAATTGTTGCCGCAGTGGTTTAAAATTTAATTGCAACTATACTGGTACCAAAAATTAAGGAAAAATCTTAATTCTCCTAAAAATAAGCCATTCTCAAAGAAATTTGTATATGTTGGTAAGTAAATGAAGTTGAACGATATGACTTTATTCAAAATAGCCAAACTGCTGTCGGAATAAGTCATTTGCAAGAAGCATAAATATGCATGTCTCAGAGCAAGGCTGCAATTGTCGCTGCGTGTCTGAGATTAGAAATCTGGTATAGCGAAATATTAACAGTAGCCTCCAAGCATCATTTGACCGAGCATTTTCACTGACAAGCTATTGGGATACTAGAGCAGGACAAAGTCAGGTAGAAGTGGCTAGATGGTTGAATTTGAGCCCGTCTGTGATTCATAGACTTTAGCAACAATTTCTATCCTCGGATTCGGCATCTCGGTGTTTCAGGCAACGAAGGCTAGCCATTACCATGTGTGCCAATGACCGATATTTGTCATTATGTGCACGATGGAATAGAAATGCAACTCTGGCTGAACTCAGTTTTTCCATCGCACCAGAAAATTGGTATCCAGATCAATTGTGCATTGAAGGCTTCATAAAAGTGGTCTTTATGCGAGGTGACCAATTATTTGCATCCGATCACATCAAGCCATAAGCGAGAACGTTTGTAAAGGGAATCTTAATATGTCCACTTGACAAGTCAAATTAATTTTCATCCATCAAACATTCGTGAACGAAATGCATATGAACTAGGCAGCGTCTGTGTTTGAAGTGGGGGCTCTTTGGGTGGATGCACAGACCTCCATGTTAATGCTCAAACTTATAGAGATGGCATCTTTGATGCATCTGTGCACTCTTATGCCGGGGCCCGAAGTGATGCTTTCGTGCTACAGGATGATAATACGAGACCACACATGGCTCGTATCATGCTTGACTTGAACGAGAAACAATTGAGTATGCTGTGCCAACTCGATCACCGGACCTTAACTCAAACGAGCATGATAGAACACTGACACTATATGATAGAACACTTCATTCATCTAATCTATTAGAGATTGGCGCGTTACCTAAGCTATGAATCTTCATATGCATACTTTCTATAGTTTTGTTCAAATAATTCATTTAACTTAAAATAACTTGGTGTCAATTAGTAAAAATTAGAATTCAAATTGCTGAATTTGTATACACGTAAATCTGTATTTTTTGTCAACAAAACAGTCATCAATGTTCTTAAAAATTTTGAGTTTAGTGCAAAAAATACATCATGTAACTAAAATTTTAAAACTTAACTTTTACAATATGGAAATATTTTAAAACTTAACCTGTTAAAATCAAAATTCAAAGATTTATAATTTCATATATTGCTTTACATTTAGCAAATTATCTGTCAGCAGTGGGAATTTATTCGTCAAGTTGGCAATGATAAGATCTTAAATGCCATGTCACGATGTCTATTTGTCACTTGTTATGAGAGGCATCGCTTGTTAAAAATGATTTTTTTTTTAATATTTAATCATGGTTTTTAAGTAAAATTATTGTTTTGAGAGATGAAGGTTAAAGAGGAGCTTTTACCACAGTAAGAATATGAAAAATTATAGAATGTGAAAGTTAAAAATTTAAAATTATTATAACAGACATGCATAACTTATCTCAGAATGAATTTTTTATATTAAAGTACTTAATAGCACTAAAATATCGTTTCTAAATAATTTTTCAAAAATGTACTTTGAAACTACAATAACAGCTAGACTAAGGTGAATTTATGAAGTAAATTAAATACCAATTTTTTTATGTTATTGTTTCAACTTGTATTTACATTCTATAATATATTTAAGACTTAAATGAATTAATAGCTTTAGTCGTCAACAATAGATCATAATATCAGTATTCTTACTCTTACGTTTATTCTTATCTGTAAGCATTCCACATGACTAAATAGTACTTAAATATTAATTAATTAAATCACACGTTTCAAAATCTGTAATGAAAGTATATTCTATTCTTTGAAAACGTACTTGTGTGGGACTAAAATAGATTAATAAAAGACGCCGTATTATGAACAACAGACTATAATATCAGTATGCTTTCTCTTACGTTTACTTATTTAAAAGCATTTCCACATATCTAAATAGAATAGAATATGTATCTCTTATTTAAATGTCTTTACTAATGTTTTGTTCTTTTACCTTTAGCTGGAATTATTTATCTTTCACTAAGCATGAATACAGAAAAAATATTAATATAAATCAGATTAATTTGCTACTACTTTATAATATTAATACTTGATATAATCATTGAGAACATCAAGTATAGATTCTCAAAATTAGAATATATTCTTAATTCTAGACCTCTCCTCAAAATAGAATATCCTAATTGCGAATGTCTAATATTTTTAAGCTTAGCATACTACAGCTAAAAAAATTTTCGTTTTTCACCACCGAAAAATTCTCATTAAATCAAATCTCTCTTCATCAAGTGCAACAGATTTCAAAATATACTTAGAGACAACCGCTAAAAATAAAGGTTTTTCTAAGCAGATTAAATAAAGACATTTTTATCGTCGACCGCAAGTTGTAAACGCAAAGATATATTTTTTTTAGCACTCTAGCAGCTATTATATGAACGCCTTCACCGTACTTCTAAACTCCATAAATTCGAAAGCACGGGGATTAATCCGTCACACTCTTGTAACGGCAAATGGCGCAGTAAAATCTGTTGAAAACCCGCCATGGAAACCCAACCCTGAGAAAGTGTTTTTGAGCAGAATAGAACACCTATAAACACATCGCCCAGAACTTGGAGTCTTTAGAATACCGTAGAATTTAAACGTCGGTAGTCGAAATATTCTTGGCACTAAACTCGGCGACAACGAATTGACAATTAAAATTCTGCGAAAGTGGTGTAAGTGGGCGATGTTTTTTTGTGTCCTGGCTTCAAAACCTTCAAAGCAAAAGAAGATGGATTTGTCTGTTTTTGTCGCGTGCTCCGTCAGAGATGTATCTCCGTTTTGCGAAGAGACTTACAACATGTCAGATTGACCTCCTTTACAAATTAGCGGTTTTTAACCTTTTCGCTTTTGCTGCTCAAGTATTTAAAGATCGAGATGGTGACGGAAACGAAAACAGTATAGTTTGGCTTTTTTCCCACTTGTTACCACACTTCTTCATAGAGAATATTTTTTTCTTACTTTTTTATAAGTTAATGCTAATTTTTACTATTTTCTTATGGACGCATCTTAAGCATTTTCAATAAAATGATAATTTGAAATAGAAAAGTAAAAATATTATTATGATTTTTTAAAAGAAATTTCATTTTTACCATCTATACTCTCATACGTCATTGGATAAAAAGTTACAGCGAATGATGATATTTTTAGATACTTTTGGGCTTTACGAAACTATACTTTCGAAGTATATTTATTGTCTTGTACAATTAATTGAATTTAAATTACTAAAAAATAAAGTATTGTTAATATTTTAATGTATTAATTTTACTTTGCATTCTCCGTAAAAGAAGTCTCACATCCTGGAATAATTACAATAATTAGAAAATGTTACTAGCTTCATTTCCATCAAAATATAATAGTTTTCTTAAATACTGTAAGAAAGATTTAACAATAGTTGATGTTTAAAATATATTTTAAAATGTAACTGACTGATGATTGAAATGAACGGTAGCTCATATTAACTGTGATTAAAGGTGCTTAAAAGTAAAATTTTGGTGATAAACTAATTAAACTAGAACAATATACCCTAGCAGAATAACTATAAAATGTCAAAAAGCAGAATAAAATCATTGGAAATGAAAAAATTTCAACTAAGATGCTAATTGGTTCTTATAAGGGACTAAAAAGTCTTTTGTTGGTTTTAAGTGTTAGTGTAAAAGAGATAAATGGATATTATAGAATCACAACATACATAAGCCATTAACTTACCAAATATAAATTGTTAAAATATTATACACACCAAAATATAATGATAACATCAATTATCATGATTTAATCTTTTCAATTAGAATATTTTGTCTAACAAAGGTTTCTGAAAAACAGTTAAAAAAAACTATATTCCCTAAATTTAACTTCAATAAACGGTTTTTTCCATGTAGAACCAGTGAATATATTTCAAACTTTAAAATTTATAAAAAGCAATATGTTATAGAAATATGAATTCATGATTTGAAAATATTCTTAAAAAGTAGAATTGGTTAATATTTCAATAATGATTTTTTTTATAACATAATGAGTTCCTTTTCATAATGTAATTATTATTTTTTCAAGGAAAAATGAACTTATCTGCAATTATAAATCTATAATTGCTTTTAATATACAAGAAACTGGGTTATAAATATTTATTATATAATGTGGAGTTTTTTAAGATTTAGAATAATTACTTCCCCATTTCTTAATGGAATCCATGGGCGACTATATTCAAATTTTCCAGAATATGCAAAATAAAATCAAATATCAACTAAATCTGGCACAAACTTTCTGAAAAATACGTTTTAAATAGTAAATAGAGAATCAAATTCTAACATTGCTAAAAGCATTTTATTTTGCAAAAATACGACAGTGTTTCTTGAATTTTTTTACAGGAATTATTTTTTTCTAATTCAAAATAACTGTTTTAGTCAACTTTCAATTCAGATCATTGCCACTTTCATCAATTTTCTGAATAATTTCTAATTTTTTAGTTATTTTCAAAACAGAATAAAATAGCAAATTTTCAAAAAAAAAATAAATAAATAAATAAATAAAATGTTGGAAAAAAATTCTAAATTCTCCTTAAATTTTAAATGAACTATTTCGAATTAATCTGAAAGTTTTAATATTCTTAATTATACATCAAGAGTCGAAATTTGTATTTTAGCTGCATATTCCATTGTTTCAATGCGGCAAAAGATAAATTTGGTAATTCGTGTGCTTCATATTAGAATATATAAATAGACTTGATTCTTAAAATAATCTTGTGAGTATAATTTAAAAAAAAAGGGAAACAGTAACTTGATTGTTCAAAAAATATTCTATAAGTATAAATTATTTTGAATAAGTTTTATTATTTTTGAACTTTTCTTCATTAGAATTATTTTTTTATTTTGTATATTTTTATAACAAACTAACGAAAACAAACAAATAAGTAAACAAAAGAGAAACTATGATTTTAAAAAGCACTTACAATAGCCGTTTATTTAAATTTTGAAATTAATATTTTACAACATCTTAAGCGAATGGAGTTTTACGAAATATTTTTTCTCCTTATTTAACAAAGACGTTATTTCAGTCATTTCTCTTTTTCGATTCAAGAAAAAACCAACCGTAGAAACGGATAAAAAGGAGCTGAAAAGAACATGAAGAAAAAGAAGGACAGGAGCAAAAAAGAAAGAGGATTCGAATAGAGAAAAGAAGAAAGCCAAGACAAATGAGCGCGTCACCTAAGATATGTCACGAGCTCAGAGTCAGCTATAGCTGCTATAGCGCAGTGAAAGATCGAAGACATGAAACACGAGGGGTTGGGGAGAGGGGAATTCGAGTGTTTCAAGGCATCAGAACTTGGAATACGAGAACCTATTCTTCTGCACTTGGCGTGTTGAGGGAATAAAAAAAATAAAGAAATCGTTTGCTCGGAGGAGTGACGGTGAAGTTGCGTGGAGTGAAAGGGGTAGTTTTGCCTAAGTGATCAATGGTTTACGTTATTCTAGCTTATAATTCGCATAATCTTCTGGCATAACAATAAAACAGCGCATAATTTTATTCCCAGCTCTAAGATCAAATCAAGAGTTTTCAAGATGACTTCAACATAGAAAAAAAAGAAATATATATATATATATATATATATATATTTATTTTGGGGGGGTGAATAATATAATTGAAATAAAATTTATGAAATAAATACTTTTATTTCAATACAGTTACAAAAAAAGCGATGGAAATTTTATTCACTAAAGAATAGTTCTAAATTTTCTCATAATGAAGGAAAATTAACGAATGAAATGTACAAAATAAAAATAATATAAAAAAAACATGAGAAAAGATACAATTAATTAAAAAAATTTTAATTTATACGTAAAAATTTATTTTTTATTGTGGATTTAATTTCCCTAGTTTTAATTA
Source organism: Latrodectus geometricus (assembly GCA_026290005.1). Taxonomy (NCBI): domain Eukaryota; kingdom Metazoa; phylum Arthropoda; class Arachnida; order Araneae; family Theridiidae; genus Latrodectus; species Latrodectus geometricus. The sequence goes on along the minus strand of JAPDSC010074781.1, from coordinate 222,354 downwards.
TGCGTAAAATTTATTGGAAAATAATTTTGAATTAATATACACATAAAAAATTAATAGATTATATATAGTCACTTTAAAAATTAACTGGGACACATAAATTACATTAACTGAATTAATTTATTTAAAAGTTTGTAGAAGTTAACTTATTAAATAGTTTATTTCTTTTCAATATTATTTAACTTTATAAGTTCACAAAAATTTTACATTTATATTTACTAAATAATTTACCGTAGATCAAATCGAGACTAAAGTTTCCAATAGAGGGCGCTGCATGTTCTGAATGAAAGCCGTGAAAAATTTGTTTATAGATATGCAATTGTATTTTTCCAACACTTATGATCGCTTTTTTGTATGGATTTCAACATTACACCTTTATAAATGACTAAGTAAAATATATATTATTGATGAATAAGTAAAATATATTATTCTTTTTTTATTTTTAATTTTAATAATTTAAACTACATTTAGAATTTACTTCTTTTAAGATAAAACTTAAAAAGCATATGCATAATTTAGTGAAAGGAAAAATATAAAAATAAAATGCTGACAAATTGATAGAAATATTAAAATATTAAAAATTAAAAAGTAAGATTTCAAATGAAATAAAATTAATAAATATTTCCATTTGAATGAATGCGATTAGATGCAGCTGATAAAATGAAATAATTAAAAATGAATGCATATTAAATTTTGATCATTCGAAATATAGCAATTATATCCTATAACAATTTTTAATAAAATTCATGAATATATCAAGAAATTAATGAGAGAAATCAATAAAAAACGCACATAAATAATTTGGTTTTGGATAAAAAATATTTACAATAAATAACTAATAAGAAATTTGGAATCACTGACCTTGGAAGAACGATTAGTTATCGTAAGAAAACTTTATGAGAATAAGTTTTCTTACGATAACTATGCATAAACGAAAAAAACTTTGAACTATATGTCCAAAGTATTTCTATGGACATGTAGTTCAGAGTTCAGAAAGAAAATGACATTAAAAAAAGTAATAATGATGCGATAATTAGTTAGATATTCATTGAGGATATGGTCATAGGCGTGAAGTATGGAAAGCTCTTAAAGCATGATTTCGAAAAGGGTGAACTAATCTCAACATGACATGCAAGATAACAACAGGTTCATGCAAGATGGAACTTTTCGCCACAGAACATGTAATGTCTTTATGATCTTAGAACAGCATGTGATTGTACTGAATGAAAAGAAATTCAAGGAATAGAATTGCTTCCATACAGACCAAATTCGTTTCACTGGAGTAACTGAATTAGGCCATCAAAAGTGAGTTGATGCATTTGATTGCAACGCACTCCAAAGTCTTATGACAGAGCTATTTAACCGACTTCAGTCGGTAATGGTGGACATGTTGACTATACTGTATACTAAATCCATTGATATCTTTCTTTAAAGAAAAAATTGGTCTTATGATTTCGCATGTTGTCTTTTTATTCCATGATGATAGCTTACTTTCTATCATGCTTTTTGGACAACGCTGTACATAAATTCAATATTCAGTATTTATAATCAATCTATTGTATTTAGTGTCTCATTGTATATAATTTGATAGATTATGAATCTCTCAGAATTTTTTAGTTAATTGAACATTGCAACAAATTTGTATTGATGGTAAATTGCAAATTGTACAACAGATTAGAAGAAATGACATCCAGAAAACATCTAAGCATTCAAACCATCAGTTGAATAGTAAATAAATCTAGTTAAATGATGAATGACTTAATAGTTGAATAATGAATGATTCCAACTGAATGATGAATACAAGCCATGAGTTGAATAATATACTTTATAAGATTTCTATGAGATAGAGGTAAGGTTTGTCTCATTTCCAATCAATATTATGAAAATGTTATATCAGATCATATGAATCTGGTCATATGAATGATGATCATATGAATAAGGTTAATAATGTTAGCTGAAAAAGATTTACAAAAGCAGGAATAAGAGCTGATAAAGTTATCAATGTATTTTCCTGTTTCCACCTTTTTCTAATGAAATTTTAATAGTGCTGATTATAAATGGTTGAGTAAGTTAGAATTGGAGTAGAATTTATCAAACAAAAAGGACACTTACTATCGTCTGTCATTTATATAAAAATACCAGATAAGAATACCAGATTGCTATTTGATAATGGCAATATTATTTTCTGACTCTGAATGTTATGCAGAAATTGGGATTACAAAAAGGAAAATAATGGAAATATTTTTATTGAGATTCAATACTAAGCATTTATAATAGAAAACATCAGCACACATTGTCTTTTAATCTAAGAAAAAGAATAAACAAAAACTCAGTCTAAGTGAAAATTGATTCCGTTCTGTTTTAATAGATAGCGTCTGTATTGGCATTAAATTCTTTACTATTATCTTCCCATTTTCCTTAACAAACCAGTGTTACCTAAATACACAAAATAAGAAACTCAACAAAGTATTTTACGGTCTATTGAAGTAATTTATATAGAATAAAAAAAATCAGGAGTATATTTCTGCAGTGCCTCTCATACACATATCACCCAAGCTAATATCTAATTTCTTTTCCCTTTTTTTGTGTTCAACATTTGAAATATGGAAATGTAATTCTTCTCCTGCAGTTAATGAAATGAATTACAAAGAAAATGTTTTTATTTTCCCTTTGCCCAGACTTGTTGAAAGCGATCCAAGAAACTGTTGGGTCAAAAAGAATTTGATCCAAAGCCAGGTCCCGCCCTATCAAATGACATGACAGCCTCGTAAGCGAAAGGAACAAGTGAAAGACTTGTCCCCGGCTGAAACACACTCGTTCCATTGTTGGTCGGTCTTGTTTACCACATCAGGCACTCCGTAGGCATGAACTTAGCTGTCAGCTTATAAATTGCTTTTATGGCTCAGGAAATAATTTGCGAAAAGATAACCTCTTTCTAGAACTGTTTTTTCCCTCTTCTTATCAAAGACAGAATTTTGCATAGTTTGTGGTTATGAAATGTTAATATTTTTAACAAGACAAGGACATTTTATAGTCAAACTTCAATCAAGGATAACTAAAGTTGGATTTCTCAACTAGCATTCAAATTTTAAGATTCTTTCATAATCAGTTCCCAAACTTGGACTTTCAAAATGGAGCGAAATTGATATACGAATTTTCAAATATGTTTTGTTAACGGTAAACAATTAACTTTGTGATTACGAAACTGAAGTCTACCTAATAATATGAGAATATTTCAAAACAAAACTTCCTTTCAAAATAAATTAAAATGAATAGTCATTGGTCTCTGTAAGCAATAAGAGAACCGCATAAGGATTCGAATGCAAGTTTTTAGTTTAATATATATTAAGAATAGAAATTTAAAAAAATTGACTATTGAAAATTCAATTTTGCTTTGAAAATTTGGATTCCTCTCGTGAGTTTAAGACATTTTGGAACAAACTTCTATAAAGAATTATTTAAAGTGAAGAGCTGTTATTTATCTTATACAAATTTAAAAATTATTCAGTTCAGAAATTGATCTTTATGAATGAAAACATTTAACTCTGTCTTGACCATCAGACCCTAAATATAATTTAAAATACAATTTAATTTAAATGATATCAAAGGTACGTGGTAGAAACTCTGTGAAACTCTTAAGCACTTTAAACCATAAGAATTTAAAAGATAAGATTATAAAAAATAAAAAAAACACTTAAAAATGGGGAAAAACGGGAAAAAATTAGCTTGTACATTATAAATTAATCATAATTTTTTTATAATATTTTATTCCTAGAAGAGTATGGCTTAATGACTTATAACTTGTTGAGTATGACTTAAATTCTTTTTATATAAACTTATTTTAACTACCTACTTATCTTCCTGAGGACTCTTCGAAGATTGCGACATGTCCTCAAGTGAGTGAGAACCTGAAAATCTCCCAAGTACTCATTTTGATTAGAAAGCAAAAGTGTGACATCCGTCTCCTGCTATATAGTTCGTAAGTTGCTGTCTAGTGCAAGCATCAACCGTAGAACTTCTCATTTTTAAGAATATAGTTCTATCAATTAATGATTAAACTTTAATATTTTTCACCTCATGAGAGTTGTTCTTAAGTTTAATGACGTATACCTTCAGGTCAATTTTAGATTAATCATTTTTAAAGGCATGAATCAGAAATTGAATTCATTTAAAAGTATTGCTATACGTTTGAAGAGTTGTTAAGAAGAAAGGTTTACTATAGTTTTTCAATCTAAAAAGAAGTGTCACAATTTATTTGATAACGATGTAGTTAGTACCTAATAGTATTTATATACCGTAACAAAAGAATGACAAAAAATGTCTTATGCAATTAGAAATGAATATTTTAAATAAGCTATTAAAATGTTCAGTTCTAATTGCAAGCTAACTGTAATGTTGAAATTTAAGGCATCTACTTTCGCCTGTTGCAAAGGAGTTTGATATCCAATAAGGAAATTTTTGTTGTTAGAATTAAAAGCAGACTTTTTGGAGAGTGCTGTTCCATCATATGACTACGTGAATCCAAATATAAGGAATATTTAGACATCACATAGAGGACAGACTAACGTTTGGAAGTATTTAAAAGGCTCCTTTAGAATCCATTAAACATTTGACTTGCATAAGGACTTTTCATAAGTAGTGAATCGTTTTTATGTGTGACTCTTAGTTAAAACTCTAAAATATTTACCTAGACAGTGCATGTTGAAGGCAGAAAATCAACATCTAAAATTTTTCAAAAGTAGTTAGATTGGAATTTGAAACTTCCACGCAGAAGAGTATGGTTCTATCAGTCAATGCCAATTAGACCCTGCTGAGACCATTAAAGAAAATTAATATTAAACGCAGTTGATAGCCTAACAGTCTAAGGCCATTGTTAGGTATTTTAATAACCACCACTTAAATAACCTTCTAGGAGGAATTTTAATAGGTTCCTTTGCCGTATTTTCTTCTCACAAGGTAGCAAGGAAAGAAACTCAGAAAACTCTCAGGACTCACTTTGACAACCATACATACACAAGACAAAAATGCAACGCCATCTCCCATTGAATCTAGAACCTTAAGATCTGAAAATCACACTGTCACACCACTGGCCAGGATGAGTCAAAATTAAGGATCAAACCACCGCTAATTTGACAGCGTAACACCTGGAAAGTGTAAAGTTGCTTTAAGCAATCATGGCATATTTGCTTTTCAGAAGGACTTTCATAGATGTCACAATGGAAAAAATCAGAAAAAAATTAGAATTAACTTATAACAAGGAAAAAATCAGGAAAAGTCCTGAAACATATTCTTGCAAACATACATGCAAAAGACAGAATCGCAATTTTAAGAAAGATTTCGACATTGTAATGTCGAATTTAGTAGACAGTGCATGAATGGGTTTCATGAAAGTCTTTTATTTATAGTGAACAGTATTCACTTGAAACGAAAGTGGAAATCATTCGTCCCAACACAAACACGCATACAGAAGGGCAACATCCACCTCTAATTACTTTAGTGGCTGGAATCTAACCCGTTTCATTTCTCTCTGAAAGCTTCCTTATACCACTAGGCCACAATGAGCCACTTAAAGAAGATTTGTCATTGTTCACCTCTTGTTCTCCTCAATCCCTCAATTTTAATCCATTTACCAACTTCAAAAGGAGTAAAAAAATATCCACTCTTTCAAAAGTAGAAAAAGCGTTTCTTTTTTCCATCGAGCGCGCTGATAGAATATTATTATATTCAATACAATTCTAATATATAATATACATAATATTATTTTGTATATATTATTACATGAAAAAAAGGTTGATAAAGATTTTTTTAATATTCAAACTCAAAATATTTTGTAATATTTCCATTATAATCTCAATCATAAATAAATTTTTTAATTTCAAGAATGAAATTTGAAATTAAAGCATTGATTTAATTGAAAGAAGCCTTTATGATTTCATTTTTTGTACTTCATTTAAAATACACGCATATAACTCACATGATTATAATCCAAGCAAAATAAACATTAAAATATGAAAACTATTTTAAGATCTTCTTTTAAGCAGTTATAACATAGAATGTCTATAAATTGATTAAATATGATGAAAATTTTGATTACCATGTTAGCCAGAATTATGATAAATAAAACTGCTTATTTTTTTAAATCTATACAAAGATATCTATTCGATTCTTACAGTTATAAAGTGGTATTGCAATCATTCAATATATTACTGTACATATTCCTGTTTTCTTTCCATTTACTTAAACATTTATTTAATTTATAAAGAACAATTCTTTTTTTCTTTTTCAACAACTATATTTCCTAAAAGTTAAAAGAAATTAGCTTGTTGTATTGGTATTTGTTGTATTGAGATTGCTTGAATTTATCTTTTTGAACGTCGAAGAATATATATAATGTTCTAGTCATTTTAGAAGACTAGTAGCGCTATCTACAGAATGAACATAACACAAATTAACGTAACATAACAGTGACAAAAGCAAATTTGAATCATTATCATACAATATCATTATTATTTGTCATTATTTTTTATTATTATCTGTCAGCATCTTCTTCTACAATAGGTTAACAATTACAGGATTTTGAAAATATAGGAATTTCAAAAAATATAAACGTTTTAACTTCACATAAAATTTATCAGTGTGTAAATTTTAAAAATCTTCATATGCATATTTATGGAATATAGTTTAATTATTTGAGAAAATTGAATGATTTATATATTTAAAGGTAGTAAGATGAAAACTATTTTTCAGTTGGTTTTCGGTATAAAAAATTTAATGAAAAGTTTTCTTTTCCTTAAGTTATCAAAAAATGGAGTTTTTCACAGTAACAAATCATAAAAGAATGCACAAATCATAGCCATTTAAAATTGTACTTGAACAATTATTTCTACTTTGGTATATTAAGGTTGTGGTAAACTGTTAAACAATTGTTTGCAAATAACTGCATTTTTAATAGAAATATGTGATATGAGAAATACTTAACTCTTTCGTTGTTGGCAAAAATTCTCATTATTTTTACCTTCCTTAAAATTTCCTCTTCGTCAAAAAATTCATTTAAATTCATTCACTTTCTTAAAAATTTCATTTAAACATAATAATTCTATTTTTATGAATATTAAAATTAATTTCATGAATTTGTGGAATGCCTTGGATTACAAAGTGAACTGAAAAGTATACTTAAATGTGATTGGAAGCAATGTGATGTCAATTGTTTTAAGATAGATCTGAGATAGATATTCTAAAATAGAAAATTATGTTTTTTTCCCCCTTCGAGTTATAAGACATTTTCGATCATTCAAAATGTGTATCAATATGTGCACATTAGAGCATATAAAAAAACAACATATTTTATATGCTCTAATATGCTCACATTGATACACCAAGACATCAGGAAGAAACATCAAAAAACAGTATTTTTTTGTTTCTTCCTCACGTGCCACTTTCACTGTTAAGCAAAAGGTGATTCTTCTTTAACCAGACATTTATTAGATTGTTATGTAAATATATTTTTCCTGCAGAGCACATGAATATGATTTACTATAAAATATGTATAACAAAAACTTAATCCTAACCATGTGCCAATAACTAACTCACTAAAACGATGGTAAAATATTTACAATAACGTAAATAATTGTTTTGCCATATTATAATTTAAAAATTATTCATTTGTTAAGAATTTTTTGGGATATTTATAAGGATATCTTTGTTGCTAATAAATAAGTCACTCTTTAAATCTGCTTTCGAAATAGACTACCACAGAGGCAAATTTTATTAATTTCGTTAAATTATAACTTTAATTAATTTAAAGACTAAAGAAACTATTCACGATTTAGGGAATAGAAATGGATTTCAGGAATCACGTGATTGTAGAGGAAACAATGTCGTTGCTCCCAATACAATCAACTACCAATGAAACTCACTTATCGCATCTATGCCACCATTTTTTCTCTGGAAAGTCAAGAGGCGGCGAACTGTAACCGCAACCGTAACCAGGGTTTTCTTAGACGTTTACCGGAGTTCGTGTTCAGGCCCCGATTTTTGATCTACTTTTCTTTTAAATGTGACCCGTTCTCTCTCCACGCAATCTCACGAACCTTCGTAATGAAACTGCTCGAGATGCCGATGAGTTTCTTAAGATACAGATTTCTGTCAGCTAGTTATGATGGTCGAAAGATTTCATCTTCAATTTTTAAACAAAATTCTACTTTTTGGTGTACTTATGCTTTAAAAGTAATTATTCTTACTTCAAATGATATCCTCTTTACTTGTTTAAACCTGGTACATTGCAGAACATCCTTTTTCAACTTTGAGAAAACAATGTTCTACATAACATTCCAATGGACTGGAAAACACTGTCCTGCATTGTTTTCTATGGCTTGAAAAACTCTAAGTAGAAATTATACGATTATATACTTTACTACTCAAGTTGAATGATGCAGCTGTTATGAATGTATTTTTAAAAAAATGAGCATAAAGTTTGTAGTGGAAATAGTATAAATCCTGAAATTATTTTCAAATCCCTATCCTGAAAGGTTTCCTAAGCTTAAGAAATTTTCAATAATTCAAATCACTAAGAACAAAATGCGAAGTGCATAGTGTTTATAAGCAAACATAAAAAGCTTCACTGAATTATTGTAATTAAAATAACACTTTTGAAGTTATGCAACAAAATATGAGAAAGATTTTCTAGAAATAAATGACACACAAAATTATTCAAAAGATATAAAAGAAGTTTAACCAACATAAATATATCCATGAGCAATATTCATTATAATTAAATCAATTTATTCTTCGTTATTAAAATGCATCAATTATTTTCAGGTGCATTGAAAATATCAATGATTGCTTTAAAGAAGTTCCGAAAAAAAAACACCGAACTGAAATGAAACTGACAGTTTAACAAAAAAATGATCTATGTAACCAAGATTAATTTTATGTATCCATTTTTTATTAAAATTGGCAAATTAAAATCAGGCTTGATGAACAGTAAGTTATCAAATATAAGCACATTAAACAATACTCATATAACTTTACACAAAAAAACATATAACAATACTTAATAAAAAGTTTCATTGGAAATAAACATATAAAACTATCTGTTAAAATATTTAGTTAAAAATTTAACATTTTAATTAAGGAATTGGAAATTAAGAAAACAAATCACTAGCTCTTGTTATCAGATCTTGAATCTTTTCGCAATCTCATAGATTCCTAACATCAGAAATCTATGAGATTCCTAATATGAGACAATTTAGTGTCTTATCTTAAGGGGCTAATTATACGCTTCTTATTTCAGGTAAAGAGGAAATAGAGCGGAATTAAAATTTTGATAAGCAAGTTTCATTATTACAAAATGCTAAAAATTCCTGTTTTTTAGGATTTTGTAATAATTAAACTTGCTTACTTGAAACTTCATATTTTTGAGGACATGATTAATATTAATAACAAAAATTTTTACATATTTATAAATAAAACTTTTAATACAGTGAAAATGAAGTAATATATATTATCTATATTTTATCTATGCATATGAAAATATATATATTTCATTTCTAATCAGGTAAAATCATATCAGGTAACTAATCAGGTAAAATTTAATTTCTAATCAGGTAACTAAATCAGGTAAAATTTAATTTAAAAATATACTAAATCATGCTATTTGGCACTTTGTTTACTCTTTCGTTAAAAATTAACAAACATTCCATTCATCAAGAAATGATAATGTCAAAAAAGTGAACAGAAATATTAAAATTTATATCACTATAATTATGAAATTATTAAAAAATGGTCACATTATTGTTAAAAATTAGCATATTTCCTTAAAATAATTCTAGAAAAAAGAGGTAGTAATTTGAAAACATGGTATCTCTAACAAAATTGTGTAAAATATTAAATCATAAAGCGAAATACTTATATTAATTAATTAAAAGTGTATTTGAGAGTTTTAAAACCACAAGCACTTAATTATAAAAACAATCATTAAAATATTTATAAGTTCTAATGTCTTAGAAATAATATCAAACTATTGAATTATCGAAATTATGATGAGAATAATTATTTATGAGTAAATTATTATTCTCGTAGCTGTAAATCACATTAAATCAGTATTCATCCCACTAAAAGATTAAAACCTCAATGGTTGCGAAGTTAAAAAAAACTGTTATTGCATGGACAATTGTCGTCAATCATAATCGTTTAAGAAAGACAAGAAACTTTGATATCAAAACTGCAAAATTAAAAGTCTATGCTTATTCTTTACTGATAAAACTACATTATAAACTTAATACTGAGCCATCTTTTATTAAGAAATTAACTAGTTTAATTTTAATATAATTACCGGGGACACACATACACAATTAAAAAAAAAAAACAATCTTACTATTATTTATATCGACTTCTTTTAGCATCATAAGTCTAAATTATGACATCAATCAGTAACATTTGCAGCTAATTTTGAAACTTATGTTTTAAATTCAATGTTATACAAAACATACTTTGTTTAATCATCTATCTCCGTATCTAATTATATATATATATATATATATATATATATATATATATATCACTGATTAAGGAAGCAGAATTTGGGTTTTTATATTTAAATGCTTGCTAAGGATGAAGTGTGCAAATTTTATTCATGACGTGGGATACATGTCTTTATAATGGGTAAGGTGTTTGAGTGCTTTTCACGATGAATGAAATAAAATGGACAAAACAACTGGTTTTACACCATTTGAGAAAGGGCTTATTATTGGTACTCGGTTAGCAATGGTTTTGATTTCGAGGACAGTAAATCTCCCTGGGTTCTCAAAAACTACCATACTAAAGATTTTAATCAGAACCACAACATCCTTGTTAAGAAGACGTAATTACGGTTCCAACACAGTTTTCCAAGAGTGTGATTGGTGTGGTCAACGATAAGTTATGTAGAGAATAGTGACTCAGCTGCGTTTGAAAAGGCAAATATTGTCAACCAGACATGTGTTAATTCTTAACAGATTCAGTTCGAGCCATGAGCAGAGAATTTTTGAAGATAGGAATCCGTAATCAGAAAAAAAAAGTTATTCATTTCTTCCTGAAATGCAAAAATTTGTTTGAAGAAGTCTTGTGAAAAAAAGACGTTGGGTAACTAAAGAGTGGAAACATGTAATGGGGTCGGATGAATCATACTACAAATCATTTTTTGCTGATGGAAAATGTGAAATCTGAGTAGAATCTTCCGAAGCCTTGAATCTATCTTGCCGTATTTGCATAGTGCAAAATTCTTGAGAGAATGTTATGATAAGGGATTTAATCTGCAGCTAAAGTGGTATCTTAAAGTTCCTTGACTGTCAACAAACAGACACGAGATATCTAGATATACTGGCAAGATCATGTCCACCTTACAATGTTGCATTTTTACTCTGATGAAGAGAGATGTTTAATGAATGACAATGCATCTATACCTTCAGTCAGAAATGCCCAAAAATTGGTTAACTGAACATTTAACTGAATTCCAACTTCTTCCTTTGCTACAACAGAGTCCGTATCTTAACCCCATAGAAAATGTGTTATGGAAAATGCATCTGGAAAACCTCAACTTTTCCATCGCACTTTCAAGATCTAAAAAACTGCACAGTGCATGATATACTCTGTACATAAATGTACCATAGAAGCATGTAGACTCCATGCATAAGCAACTGCAAGCTTACTATTCTTGCAAAAAGTGGTGGAATAAAGTATTGATCTAAGGTTTTCTAATTTATTGATTCATGTTCGTGTCTGCGTATGTATATATAATTTTGAGAAACATTTAGAAAATAAAGTGAATGAATTTCTTGTGGTTGGTTTAATTTATTTTTGAAGCAATGTATATGTCTTAATCCAAAAATAAATTAAGTGAATTTAAATTTATATTTTTCAGAGTCTACAAATATAAAATTATAGACTGGTCTCTCTGAAACATTCTTCTTTTTTGTTTTTCTCTTGTATTTTAGTTTTTCGCTTCGATGGTTTGCGAGAATTTATGTAGAAAAGTTATATATAAAAAAAGGCAGAGTTTAAAAAAAGGTAGACTGGCGTAACAAGATTGCAAGAAATCGAAGACGTAAGCAAAGTAGACGGATGGGGAGGCTCGATACATGACCTTGCCCGGGGTCATCTATTAGGTGGTTCACCACTTCGACCTCTCGTGAATCCTCTTTTCTGCGGTGAGGCGTGGGCTTCTGATTTCGTGAACCTACGCTTCTGATCTAGTGTCGTGACAATCGGGCTCGCTCCACGTGTGGGGTCGGTACGTTAGTACATGTGAAAGTGATAAATCAATAGTCTTAAAGCTTTGGAATAATCTGATTCTAGAAGATACCAAAACTTTATTCGAATTTGTGTGACGTTTGTAAAATTTATATTGTAATACTATTTTTTAAATCAAAATGAATAAATTCTTTATTAAAAATTAATTCAACATATAAATAAATCAAGATACGAAGTTATATGTAAATCAAGAAAAAAAAATTGAGTCCCAACAGGTAAATTCGTAACTAACAGACACAGATTTATATCAAAACAAAAAATTTATTATTTATAGGGAACAAATTAATATACAATTATATAAAGCAAATACTTTATTAAATATTGTTTATTAATAATAATTACACACTGATTGATATTACTTTATTTTTAAAATAATAGAGTGATGTCATCAAACTATATTTTGATAATCTTAAGATTAGAAGAAGGAAAATTTTAATCTTGAATGTATTTTATATAATTTATAAAAATTGTTATTGAATTTTCAGAAAATATAGAAATGATTAAACTTCACATGATAGTTTGTGAAATCATTACAAAAATTTTATTGGATTTGCATAAAACACAATAGCGCAGAAAAATTCTACAATTCTTTAAGGGCAAATAGATTGCTCAACTTGTGAAGAGAATTCCAACATGATGCTTTGAATTTGCCTAACACTGCAATTTTAGTACTTAATAGGAAAGTTAGTCAATGGCATCTTAAAAAGAAACTAAGCCATTTGGAACTTCATGTGAAGAAAATATTATATAATGCATGCAACAAATAATTCCTAGATTCGATTAAATTTGCCTTGCTTTCAGTTACAAATGAAGAAGATTGTCTTTCAATACAAAAGGTAAATTGTTATTTTGTATTTTTAAATTTCTCAAAAATTAATATTATTAATTAAGATTTTAAAAATTATTTTTGAATTGATTTTGTTCAGTTTGAAATATTTTTAAGACATTTAAGTATTTTACTGACATGAATGCCACCATTCTTCCAGATTTGAAAGAATTCCTTTTAAAATGTTTTTATATTAAAAATTCACCAATTGAGATTCAAATATTTTTTTCTAATTCATAGACGGTAAACTAAGAAGAAGTTTAAATATAATTATTTGTCAATATATGGCAGCTGTTTGGGCTTCATGAATTTTTATAGTTAATTTTTCTTTATTAATTATGAGATTTTATTAATAATTCATTTCATAACGTAAAATAAATAATTTTCCATAAATAAAAAAGCAAAAATAAAAAATTCTTAAACATGTATCAAGAAATTATTGGGTTATCCGGAAAGTTTGTGCAGATATTTTAGGACAATTAAAACGCAGCTCATTTAAATATTGATATACATTTATTAAATTATATAGGTAACATTCTGTTCCACAACCTTTTTCCATCCTTCGTGTAGCTTGAGAATTCTACCCTTCCCGAACCTTTCAGATTTCTCGGCCAAAAATGTATCCAAATAGGTTTTGATCTCAACCAAAGAGTTGAAATTTTTCCCATTACGGGAAATTCTTCGTCCAGCACCCTCGTCATAAACAGCACATATCTTATTTGCCGCTTGTTTGGCATTTTTGTCCTTTCGGAAAAAAAGAAAAGCATTAAACGTCTTTAATGTCTTCATTTGCCACTATATTCTAAGGCGTACAAAACTGATAAAAATTAACGAATCGTAACAAACTTCTTACCGAGTATTGCTGAAGCTATCGCTTTTAGAATATGCACACATGTCATTTGTTTTCAATAATTGTGATATATTCAGTCAGGTCTCTCGCTCTTGCTACAGTAAGTCGGCATGATTTTTTCTCGACAACCCAATAGTTTTCAAAAGTTATTTTAGAGATTCTGATTTTTTGCTTAATTTTCACAAACAAAAATAAAAATCTTTAATATAGAATAATCTCTCAGGAATTTTGATTTTTGATTTAATAAATTTTTTCATATTTTTAAATAATTTTTGTATAGTATCAGCTTAAGTTATGTTAAGAAATCCTCAACAACAATGGAGTATAAACTCGAGGTTGTTTCCTGTTACACATTTACATATTTGTTTACAATCCCTTAGATGTTCAGCTGCTGAGAGTTTCTGAACTGCACGGCAGAGAACGCTAGCGTCGCTGTTTTCCCATGATCGGCTCCCTCCACGCTGTCTGATAGGATAAGAAACCTGACAAGATTTCGTAATGGGGCTCCCTTTTCAACGCCGACAAAACATTGACCACGTTTTACCGTGACACCTTTTTTTTTCTTTTTCTTCCATAAGTTGATCGCGCTTTCACTGATTTGCTCTTCTTTTTTTTTTAATTTTTTCTTTCCAACGCAATGAGAACAGAAAAAAAAAATATTTGGTTGCAAACCAATCGATCCGCTTTTTTTTAAAAAAAAAATAAATGATTAAAAAAATTCTAATAATCTGTTAGATGATGTGTAAGGAATGTATAGGTTTGAGTTTTGTTGCTCTATTGATCTTGTTATTTCTTTTTTTATTCTATTTTTTCATCAAGTAGTTTTTATTCTGTATAAAAATCACACAATAGATGGCAGCATTTTTGGTATTTCGTTCTAATTTGATGAATATTCTAATCATTTGTAATCTTTTTCTCTTCTTGGATCTTTTTGATAACAAATAATAAAATATTTTAGCAATAAAATAGTCATTTTATATATAATACCAAAACATTTAATTTACAAAAGATTTGCTTCATTATCGTAATTAACTAAAAAAACTAAGAAATATATAATTAAAAACATAACTGTATATTAAATGCTTTTAATTGAAAAAATGAAATTAAATCTCTGAAATTATTTATTTTAAGAACTTTAATTCAATTATATATTTGTATTAATTAGTTTAAAATATAAGTATTACAATATGGAAATGAAATCATATATATATATATATATATATGTGTGTGTGTGTGTGTGTGTGTGTGTGTGTGTGTGTGTGTGTGTGTGTGTGTGTTCATACATACTTTTTTGTTAATTCCTTAAGATATTGAAAAAATCTGTAGAACATTTAGAACTAGACAAGTTTTAAGAAATTCGATTTATAATAAAAAAAATTATCAGAATACTATTAGAATTGCTTAAGTGTTTGGTAGATCAATTACAAACAAAACTTATTTCTGAAAATTGTTTGAAACTAAATAATGAATCCCAAAAGAATAATTTTTACATTGTGTGGATAAAACTCTTATTTTGATCTAAATTAGGAATATAAAAAATAGAACCATCGAAATCTAACTTAATATAATTATGTAAACCGACAACATACATGTTTCCTTTAATACAATCAGAAGTATAAAATAAATATATATAAGGGTTCCCTTTTATTAATTCTTTTGAAATTTAGATAGTAAATAATCGAAAAGTTATTTAGTATGATGAATTAGTAAAAGAATATCCATCTATTCCATTACTAAACAATAAAATACGATAATTATTTCATTTAAATGGATGATATAATAACTAGAACAAGTTTCATAAAAAGAATAATCTTATTGCAACAAAGAATCTTTTATTTTTTATTAATTATGAATTTTTTTTTAATTTAACATTCTAACTACCTTCTTTTCTGTATACGTGTTGTTAAATCAAATTTCTATTTATTATATTTTACCATCTATTAATTTTAAATTGACACCTATAAATTTATTGCAAATAATATGGAATTATTTTATTTTTTATAATTAAATATATAGATTGCTTTTTAATGATTATTTTACATTTTTGACATTTTAGTTAGAAATAGTTATTTGTGAATAATGACACATTGACTTCTTTACAGCTTTGAAACATTTAAAATTTTTGATTAACAATTTGTTTTAAATATATAAATAAATGATACACTTTGAAAGAATGAGCAATTTAAGTTTTATACGCTTTCATTATCGTTTTTCATTATTTTTTCCTTTTTGTATTGTACAATACTCATTCTAGCATTCGAGGAAATTCATTGTCTGCTATGTATAATCTATCATGAAGCAAACTTTAAAAATGCAAGGTAACTCATAATTAAATTCAAATTCTCACGGGAAAACACAATATTTCAAATTATAATCATTAAAATATACACAAATCATTTTGACAATTTTCACTTATTCGCTCACGCAGTTGAAATTTTGAATCGCAATTTTTGTTTCACCATTGATAGTGAACATTTATTTTTTATATTGCAATAAATTAATTCCTAACATGCATTTAAGGGAAATATATGAAATTAATTACAAATCAAGTACATAAAAGAAACAACTAATCACAATATTTAGAAGTTCAATTAATCAATCTTTATACATTTTTGAAATTCCAAATTATACAGCTGGCTTGTGCAATAAAAACTTTCACTTGAATCGGAATTTATTTATAATCATTTTGCATTAAAAAACATTTTCTAATTTAAATTCCCTTCTTAGTTACGCAAGTTAACTTTCAAATTAATTAAATTCGAAACAGTAAGAAGCGAAATATCGCGATACCATGAAACTTAATTAATGCAACTCGAATCGTCTGAAATTTCCGTTGTTGCCATTTACTCAGCACGAACTTTTTATTTCCGAATCGCCTGGCGGCTTCTTTAGGATTGATTGATGCTCTCCACAAATCATTGAATCAATGAATTTGGCTCCATTAATTTAATCTTCTTCGCCCCAGTGGCTATTATTTAATAGTTCGTCATGAAGCTATCTGTTCCGATGATTATTTCTACACAAATAATAACCTCGCCGATCTCTTCATGCACTTGCATTGGCGGTTTACTAATTGAAATTTATTAGTCTACAAGACGTTTTTGCCCGATTTCGTGTAGAGAATTCGTAAAAGAATGTACATAAAGTAGAAAGATTTATCACCAAATTTGCGATAGGCGAAGAATGTTATCGCAAAAGATGTGACGATACGTTTTAAGAGGCTGTTACGGTAAAAAATCATAACTCTGTGAGTTACTTTTCAAAATATCATGTTTACATTCTGTCTTGATTTCGAAAGTTGATTTATCCTTATAAATGAAAAAATTTAAGGCTTATATATTTAATCTGCAAATTTTTATAAATTTGTTTATATTTTTTTTTTCACTTTTTTATCTAAAAATTAGCATGTAAATATAAATCATTTTTAGATAAGCACAGAAATAAGATTCTAATTAAATAGTTATTTATTTTCAATTATTTTGCATTTATTTTTAAACTGTTTTAAATTGTTTCATATTTTATTCATCATATTAATTACTCTATGTCTAATAATATAATTACAAACTTCCCAAATTTTCGAGAATTCCAAAACTATTTCTAAATGAAAAATATATCCCAAGATGTTAAACAATATTCAGTTGACTACATATCGCAAAATTTCATAATACAGAAGTTTAAATCCATTAAAGAGTATGATTTAAATGGTATAGTTATTAAAAAAAATAAAGAGATGTATATAATTATTTTTTTAAACACTGATATAAAGAAAGAGAAAATATATTTTGAATATGACATATTTGTAAACACATTTTTTTTTTAAAAAAAAGAAAATTTTTATCAATGAAATAAATAGTTTCTTTTTTCACTTTTTAAAGTATCCTTTTACATTTTTAAAAATATATTTTCAATTGTCTCTCTATTAAAATAAAAGTTATTTAATTACTTTCTTCACTTAAATATTTTTTTCTTTATTTTATTAAAAAATCTTAGAATTCATGTAATATTCAATTTTATTTGAAGCATCTATAAGATATTTTCAAAGTTTCAGATTCACACGACTGATTCTCATTATTTGTTTCTAGCTTGGGGAAAATCAAATTTATTTAGACATAAAAAATAATATTGTATACTACAAAAAATCTATGAAAAATAAGTTAATAATAAAAGAAATAAATTATAAAAATTCCTCTTTCGTATATTTCTTAATAAATTTTTAAATATTATTTTTCAAAAGTAATTCCCAAATATTAAAAATTAAATGTCATAAAATTGTTTAAAAGAATCTTATCAAGATGAGTAAGTTATGACTATTAAGAATTTTAAATTGTATTTTAGAATTTGTTTTGGTCACAATTTTAATTAATTCAAATTGGTGTGTCTATGAATATAAATTCAATTCTTTAAATCAAAATTCATAATTATTGTTCGAACCTCAACTACAGAACATGAAAGTCAAATTTTAAAATGCCTGAGCTGAAATCAAAATTCTGATTAAGTTGAAGATTAATAATAATTTATTTTTAAATGAATTTTCAAATTTGTATGTTTGTACCTTCTTTTGAATGCCAAAAAAAAAAAATTATTAAAATAGAAATGTATAATAAATTAAACAACATTAAGTATATCTAGTTTATTTGTTGGTTTGTTAGTCACTCAATACTCATTTTTGCACACAAGAGCTAATTTGACCCGAACCTTCAGTTCAGATGCCGAACCCCTTCAGAAATACCTTGAGCTCCGAATTAAAAAAATTATTTAATTTATATATAATCTGCTCTCAAAAATGTTAATGTCATTTTGCCATTATTAATTTTATAAATATTGACTATGATTCAAAAGTGTCTAATGCTCTGTAATTTGAAATTTTAAAGACATTGAGTCTCTTAAATATGTTAAAAAAATTTCAAAATCTTGGATCCATTGTACACTGCTATGAATAGTTTATAAGTATAAAATATATACTCATGAAAGCAAAAAGCAAAGAACAATAATTAATTTATAAGATGTTCATAAAATTTTTAACACCATTATTATTTTCTAAATGCATATCATGATTTGAAAGTACTTCAGAAGTTAACATTTTTAACGTATCTTTTCACTTAAACATGTTAAAAATTCAAATATTTGAATATCCTGCACGTACAGTACGGTAATGAATGGTATGCAAATGTAGAATATAAATTAAAAAAACTATAAATTTAAAAACTCAATTTATTTATTTATTATCTGCCCTAAATGATTTTATGCCAATTTTACTTTTTAAAATTATTTTATGAATCAAAATTGCAAAATTATCTGAAATTTGAAGCTTTAAATTTATTGATTCGCTTTTAAAATTAAGGGTTTTAAAAATTCGTATAATTAAATATCCTGCATTTATAGTATACTATTGCGAATGACTTGTAAATATAGAGTTATTTTTACTTTAATAATTTTACTCTAAGATTGTTATAACAGTTTTGGAATTTCTTATAACTTACAAATTTCAAGGAATTTAAAGATTTTTTAATATCTATAAATATCAAATCTAAGGATACATAATTTATTTTACTGGCAACTTACAATATACTGTAAGCAATATACTCCATTTAATTAATGCTCTGCAATACAGGAAGTCGATGAAACATACAAATCAACAACAAAATTATTTCATTAAATAAATTAACAACGCAATGACAGTCATAAATTATTTCATTCAAAACAATATCCATAAGGTTCTAACAAACCGCGTTAATTAATTCGCAAGAAAAGTTACCTAAAACAACTCATCTCTAATTAAACATTTCCTACTCTATTGTTATCAGAAAAACTATCACTTTAACAATCCTAACACCATTTGTAGAAAAGGCCTCAGTTGGTAACAATGTCTAAACTTACAGCAGAAAGGGATCTTTTCCAAAGAGAACATTCCATCCTTCCCCTTTCAGACCCCTCCCCCCAGTGTCTTGAGGCGATTGTTTAAAGTGAGAACTCAGTGTACGTAACAATCACAAGGACGTCCAATCAATTAGTCCTTCCCACGTTGAATAGAAAGGCGAGGACTTCAACCCTCCAACAATATTCCTTTTTTTTTTTTTTTCTTTTCTCTTGAATCTACCACTTTTTTATTGTTATTTTCCAATCTTGTTCTCTACGCTGTTATTATTATTATTGTTATTAACTCACCAAAAAGCCGATACTTGACTGGGACGAAACCCGTTTTATTCGAGTTTTTCACCCCTTCTGGGCTAATGCTCCAGCGGTTCTTTACACCGCATGCTTTACGCCGCATTACTTCTGCCTGCTCCTCCTTTTTGCTTCTTCCCGAGCCTTATGCTCACTCTTCTTTCTTTTCTTTTCTACTGCTTTATGAAACCGGACTCTTTGAATTCTGTTTTTCTTTTTTTTTCTCGACATGTTTTCGATTCATGCTCTTTCTCGATTATGATTCCTTTGCTTTTTAATGGAGTAAGAATGTTCTTTGTTCTTGGTTTTCCTTGTCATCTTTTAAAATCGCTTCTTCAATTAATCATTTTTTAATTTTTCTGTCATTTTGAGTAATTGTGTAAAAAATCCTCCTCGATTGTGTTTTTTCTGAAGTCATTTTTTGCAGACATATTTTAATGCATAAATTTGCTTGAAATGATAATGACATTTTATATAATTAATCATCTTTTTGGATTTGAAACAGTAATATTTTTCGAAAAATATATGGGATGACTTTTAAAAATTATTATGATATTAAGTATTGTTTTTTTTTCACTATGCAATTACAATTTTATCCATTATCTCTTAATGCCTATTTATTCTTATGAACTAAAAGGCAATGGTATAAATAATTAAAATATCAGAAACAAATTAACATTCAATAAGAACACAAAATGAGGTAACAAAAAGCATATTTCATTTAGTTATCATTATTTTCGGGTACTCAAACCCCAAATTTATTAAAAATATAGTCATTATTAAAAATATACTGTCTACTTGCTTGTAACACGTAACTTCTTAGTCAATGTCTTCTTCAATTCATATTTAATAATTACAATATTAAATCAAACGAGATACAGGTAACAACTTATGCAAAGGAAAATGTATATTAATTAATTTTTTTAACAAATTAATTTGAAAGATTTTAAATATTAATGAATACAAATATTCAATTAAAAATACATGTGTGTTTTTTTTAATTAATTTTCATAACTTATAATATAGGAATCTCTTATCATATATTATAACTTACATAAATAATGTAATCATTACAAAATGAATGGATAACAGTCTGGCCTCCAGTTCAACAGTTCCTGGATTCTATTTCCATTTTGGACTTGGTGCATCTTTCATATTAAATTGTTTGTTTGTCTCGAATTAATCAACGCTTTTAAACAATGACCGTAGAGTTTTAATCAAAAACCAAATCAATTTTATTCAATATCTCTATTCCATTTTGTCATGAAGATACGACCTTAACATAATCTTTATGATTTAAAAATACATATCAGTAATCATTTAATATAATTTTGACATGGACGCGTAAAATAATTAAATGACTTTTTCAAAAGCATCTGAAGAAATCGTCAAAAGAATAAATACTGAAGAAAATTTTTATACTTAAATATAGACTGAAAATATGCATAGATAAATATAAATTTGGTTAGTAAAGAGATTTTAATATTTTTTATGTTGTTTGAAATTAATTTATATTTTTTGGATTGGATAGAAAGAAAGATATTGTAATCATATATTTCGTTCTAAAGCTTTCACAAAAATTACATTAATTTAATTAAAAGCATTCATTATTTAAAATACAATATAATTAACTAAAATTAATTCTCTAATTCAATTAATTATCCAATTAGTATTATTTTATTAAATTAATTATTAGGTTAAAATAAATTACGAGATACTTTTTTCTTATTTTATTAATATTCCACGAGTAGTTTAAAAAACCGTGTAAAAATTAGTAAGCATTGCTCTTATTATATATCATAACTTTTTTTATTAACTTAATGATTAATTATAATGCGTTAATGAATTTCAGTAATTTAAAGTATTTTTGTTTCTTTTAAATTTCAAATATTAGAAAAATAATTGCAATTCAAATAATAAATGCTTACTGATAAATATAAGAAGTGTGCAAAAGATTTAAATTTAAAAATGATAGAAAATAATTTTGAATATCTGAAATTAATTTTTAGACTTTAGAATTATTTAAAAGGCATTTTTTTTATATAATATTGTTGCCAAGCTAATCATTAAATATTCACAAATGAATTCAGCTAGAATATTTATAAAAATTAATTTTACCTTTTTAACAAATTAGATTTTACAAAAATATAAATGATATTTACAAATATTCTAGCTGAATTCATTGATGAATATTATATTTTTTAGTTAGGTAACAGTATATAGAAAAATTCCTTTTTTTAAATATTTCTGAAAAATAACTTAAAATTCAAATAAAAATTTTAATTAAACAGAGAGGTTCATTAATAACTAATTACTAATATTATGAAATGTAATTTTTCAACATTTTTATTTTCTGGTGTCATTTGATCACTTAGCTAGTGTATTATTATTAATCTAGCGTATTAAGTATAGTAAGAATAATGTTATTTATCATTATGAATGCAGTTAAAGTTAGCTAATTTTGTAGTTAGAGTAATAAAAAATAATCTAACTTTAATTATATCCATAATGTTAACTAATTTTGTAATTCATGTAAGTAAAAAATGGAAACACTTAATACTTTTAAGGTTGTAATTTGTTGAAAGGGAAAAATTAGTTCTAAAATTGATGTTTATGCATAGAAATATGTTTTAAATATTATTATAATATAATTTAAGTATTATCAAATAAATTATATTTAAAAACACCAAATAACTGATATGCATTTTTTTAATAAAGCACTCAGTTGATTATTTTTCTTGGAGTTATTAAATTAAAAATTTAATGCTATTAATGCAACATATTGTTAAAATTTATCAAATAGAAGAATAATACGCGTGAAAATCTAAATAAGTAATTTTATGTACATAAGATGTGTACGCAGCTAGGATATTAATCAATTTAAATATGCACATTTATTTTCAGTTTCTTTCTATTAAAATACGTACATAGGCTGTACCATAAGCATAAATTTAGCTTCCTGTTTATATTTAATTATGAAATGTATTTTTTATGAACGAAGTTTAATTTTTATTGGTTTTAAAGTTGGATATAAAACAGATTCACGGTAAGTTCAAGGAAATATTTATTTTTGGATTTAGCTTGAATCTGTCTTAATGATCTTGAATCTGACTTAGCTTGAAAATGATAAAACCTGAATCATTTATATTTGAACTGAAATATAAAATGTGTACAATTAAATTTAAAAAATACCTTATAAATTTAGATTAATTAATATTCTTTTAGTATATTATATCTAATATATACATTTCTCGTGCTTTGTAATGTTCACCTTAATACAGATTTCTTTCATACAGAAAGTGTATTATAAATAGCTCAGGCTGTAAATTAGAATTTAAAAAATTTATTGAATGACAAAATATCACAGGTTGAGGAAATACATGAGAATAATGCAAATCTAATTTTTTAGCACCCTCACACTAGGAAATTTTGTGAATAATAAAAGCTCAATATAGATTTCTCTTCAACTGCTGATTCCTCAAGTGGAGTCACGTAATGAGCAAGCTAAGTGTATCTTTTTCTTCAAATGATTTTCATTATAAAATGCTGAATATTTTAGATTTTTATTGGATATCACCTCAAAGAGGAAATATCCAATAAAAAATCTAAAATATTGTTAGAAGGAATATTTAATTATATGAACTTCATAGTAAAGATAATCGATCCCAAATTGATCATTGATTCCTTACAAGAGCAATGCTTCATAAAAAAAAAAAAAAAAAAAAAACTTGCTTAACATAAAATCCTCATTATGAAATATACAAAAAATGGCTTTACCTCAAAGATTTTGAAACAAAGCTATTTAAAGGAAGATTTACTGTATTAAGTCCAATGCAAAACTTATTTAATGCAAATTTAGTATCAAAAATACAAAGAAAATTTTATTAAATGTGAATTCTGCACATTGTAAATTTTGCTAATATTCAGATATGACATACAGTTCAATATGTAACTTTTTAAGTTTAAGTTTCATGTAACTTTTTTATGTATAACATGAAACTTTTTGATTTTGCTTAAAACTTTGGCTTGAAGATTCAATTTTATTTATTTGTAATTGGTTGATATGATAATAATTACATTTCTTTTTTACAAGAAAATATTATATTAAATTTGCATTTATTAATTCCTTCTGTTGAAAAAGTTTACAACAATTTATATAATATTAATTATATTATTTCTACAATGTTAATTATAATGTTGTTTATTTAATGATGCAAGCACTTATGTATCTTGAAAGTCAGATTATGTGCATAATTTCATACTTTAGTTATAAATATAAATTTCAAAAATCCATTCATATAAATTCATTTCAAAGTTAATTTGAAAACCTTATTCAAAAAAAAATTCTAGAAAGATTCAACGTCTTAGATTTTCGTGATTAGAAAACAACCCCTTTTATTCCCAAAACAAGCTGACGTTATTAAGCGAGATTCAGTTGGTCTCCAGAAAAGTAATTCCACACCTAACTTGGTCGACTGACTGAACCCTTCCTCTCCTTCCTTCCCACCTTCTCTGATCTTTGCTACACCCCTTCAGTTTCTTAATGAACGCACCCAGGATCTCCGATAGCACCCCATCTACCACTTTGTGGGAAATCTCTTCTATTTCTTGAGTTTTCTCTTACAGCTCCGAGTGATTTTGACTGTTTCCCTTCTGGAAAACCGAAGATGTTACTGATTTATAAGCTATCTAACTAAAACCGGCAACTTATTTTAATTACGTATTCGTTCCGTACTTCTGACTGCGACCGTAACTGAAGCGAAGCTTCTTTGGCATGGAAAAGTGATTTCACTTCGCTTCATGTGGGAGGCTAGCAAGTTGTAACACTTGAGTGAATACAATGGCATGAATGCAACTGCAACCAATTAGTCTGCATTCGACATTTGAAAATGAAATCCATTGTTTTTTTTTAATTAACTTACTATTCAAACAAATTAAGAGAAAAAATAGCGTAATTGAAATTCACGCTGATTGGTAAAAATTAACACCTTTAAATCCTTTAATATCTTGCTATGCATACTTTCACTTTTATTCATACAAATTAATTCATATTTTTATTATAATCTCTAAAAAAATGCTTATTTAACACATTGTGTAACACGTATGTGTAACAACTTTTGTATGGATATAATCCCAATGATGCATATGATTGGTCATTGGTGCATATAATGAAATAGAATGTTCTACGAATGTATTGCTATTTGATACTATTTATATACAAACATCTAATAGGAAAATAATGACGGAAACGGTATGGTAGACTCAGTATTAGGCATCTGTCTAAACAAAGTGGATATAATTAAATTTTATCTTCAAGAAAATTTTAAATATCACTTTTATTTTTTTAATTGTCAATTAAAGTTCTTTGAACTTCTAAGCGTCTAAGAATTTAATTCTTTAATTTGCCTTCACCAATCATCAATGAGGAAATTGGCTTTGTTATAGCATATTTTTTTCACTGAATGGTATGACATACAATTCCAGATTACCATTTTTTATTTCGATTTCAGTAAATAATGATAAAATGTTAAATACAATTGATTCACTCTTACAGTTTCAATATGTAAATCTACATTAATTAACAAATTCCAAATAGTGTGAAGTATCTGAAAAAAGACAAATTTGGTCATCCTTTAAAAAACAAAACAGATCCTTAAATGTATTGGAAATTATGTAGAAATGGTCTACAGTGGCCATTTTATTTTTGGTCTTCCATTCTGAATAAGGAAATCATATATACACTAAAAAAATGCATTTTGTGGGATTAATACAAAAAAGTATTTACTTTTATGAAATTCTCAACTTTAACAAGAGAACCTAAATATAATTCTTTAAGCTCGAGCATTTTGTAATCGAAAATATTCCTAATCACTAACAGAAAGTAGCTACATTATTCCAGAAAGATAAGAGATAAATAGGTTTTCAGAACAACGTAAAATAAAATCATTGAAAATATTTGTAATTTTGTTCCTCTTTTAAAATTAGCATTTATTTCATCATTCTGCTTGGGGATTTTTTAATTTTCCATTTATTTCCCGTTTTATTTAAGAGGATTTAGAATATACTATACTTTAATATTTTTAATATACAGATTACTAAAATTACACAAAGAGAATTTCAGTATACTTATAGGTATTAAGCTTCGATATAAGATTGTTTTAAAGTAAGTACACATGTATAAGATTTCACTTAGGCAGATGTATTAATTAATTACTACATATATAAATACTAAATGTTTTCAGGAGTCCAAAATTTAAACTGATTGAAAAATTCTCCTAAAATATTGATATTTTTGGAGATAGAAAGCAAATACTCTTAAATCCATTCCCCAATTCTTTTAAATTGATAAACGCATTGATATTTATCATCTCATTCTATTTTAATTTGTTTCTTTTATTTAATTCCCTGCTGTTAAACACTATTTTATAATCAACAATACAACCATTTTATAATCAAACACGAATAACTACTCTTCCTAAACGATAGTTCTTAGGCAAAACCAATTCATTAATCATTTTTTTTTCAACATATTGGAAATCTAACTCGTATTAAGATATTTTGTTTCAAGCATTAAGTATTTCATGTAGAAGAAAATTCTGATCTGCTTCAATAAATTTGTAAATGAAATTACAAAATTTCTCTAAGTCCATATTCGCTGTAAATTATAACTTGAGGAGAAATGATAAAAATGTACAAATTATTCAAAGAAGCAGATATCCTCAAATTCAGATAATAAAAATTATTTCTTCCACATGTAACATAAAAATGTATATCTATGAATGAAATTAATTCTTCCTTATGCGAAGAATCCTATGAACATTTTGTGCTATAATATGAGAGGATCTTGGGAAATTATTCAAATTCAAAATATGACAAACTATCACACACCATGAGTATTTACAAAATTTAAAGACTTTAGCAGTAATTTTCAACAAAATTATAATGCAGATTCATATAGATTTGATACGAATACGTAGTATGTTACAAAAACTGTTGGTCCAAAGATAATCACCTTAAGTACAGTATGGATAATCAGTATTTAAGTCTATGCAATGAAAAAATTGTTGTCAGCAACAAAATAACTTTACTTATTCCGAATAACAATATAAAACATTGTCAGTACAAATTTGTGTGGAAAAATTTATCGCGGATTAAGAATTAGGGTATCTTCTATTTGGTCATTACTTCTAAAATACGAAGACTCCACACACACGCACAAACACACACACAAACAGGCACATCTTTTACTCAACTGGTAGTGTCCAACTTTTGGCTAAGTACAGGGAAGTATGCTGGAACACCAACAATTACGTTTGCTAACTGGCAATCAAAGGATTATTGCCTTCAATTTGCGTGAATTCGACTCTAACATTGAGGATGTATGGATTTAATAGTTCAGAATGTACTTCGAATTGTGGTTCCAAATTAGTCTTCTTATACAAAACACGACACTTCAGCAGGAAACAAACTAACTCTAACTAACTCTTTTTTTGAATTTTCATTCCACAAGTATAGATAAGCATTCAAACATTTTATTTATGAAACAACAATAAAATCTATACTTAATTATGGTGATTCTATACTTTAATCTATAATTTTTATTATATATATATATATATATATATAATCTGCACTAATATTATATATAATTACATTTAATTTAAACATCTTTAGTGTTGAAGGAAATGTTTTCCAAATTTGGTTTTATTTTCGATTGAAATTTATTAATATTTTTTTTAATTTGAAAGTTAGACTTCTCTGCTTTTAATATTACTTATTTTATTAAAAAATTTTCGTTGTGATTTCAAAAAATTTTAAGTGAAAATATTTCTCCTACTTTCTTTTTATTTAAGAAATGCATAGTTGTCAATATTGTATATTTTGCATAAGCTTTATTAATAAAAATATTTTCCAGAGATATAATTATTTGCTGATTTATTTTTACATTTTAAGCACAAAGCATAATATTTAGACATACAAGCATTGACTCATTTGGCAATTTGCACTTTATCATGAATTTACAACTCCTCTCCCTTTGATGTACAGAAACCAGCGCTTAAAATGTTATTGTTTTTTTTAATTCCTGTATTTTAAAGGAATAATCAGGTTGTTTTTGTGTAAAAGTCCCCAAGAGACGTGAATTATACCAAAATTTTTAAAACAGCTTTGTTTAAAACCGATAAATAATTTTTAAGTAAGTATGATACGAGATATATTTTGAGCTTTAAGTCGAATTTCAGTTTGATAGCGTCAGTCTACGGGGATTTAAAATGTTAAACTATGCAAGCGATTTCAATAATTTAAATAGGCACAATTTAACATCATATTACGTTTAAAAATGAATTTTTCAGAATGAATGGATAAATTTAATTAAATTCATATCGAAAATAATGTTATTTTTCAACAATTGATACAGAATTCATTTATTTTTAGATAAGTAAGCATAAATGTGGTTTTAAAATATAATCAGATATTGTCATTTTGAGTTAAAATTAAAACTGGAGATTTTAAATTTGAAGATATTTAAAGCACTCAAAATTAAATAGCTTAATTAATTTACTCATAAAATTAGGATTTATATTTGATTTTAAATAAGGGAATTTTTAAGATTTGAAAAGGCGAATATTTTTATATTTGGTTAATAATTATTCTAATAAATATTTTAGAATTTTGCTTAAATGCAAATAATTTGCTTGTCTGAAATCAAGAATAATATCATGTAGACAATTAATTAAAGAATTTAATTAAATTAGTTGAAATTAACATTCATCAAGATTTATAAAATTGCAAAAAATATTAAATTACAAACCAACAAGAACCATAAAATATTTTGAGTTAATTCTTAAAGTTTAAAGCATTAAAAACATTTATTGGTTAAAAAAAATAACTCAATTTCGTAACAATCAATTCAATACAAAATATAATTTGTTTACCGCAATTTGATTTTTATTCATCGCCTTAAGTATTGATTAAAACATCAAAATTAAATCTACTGACGTTATTACAATTAACATTATGAATATGTGCGAATTAGTATTTAGTTTTACCAACCAATAAGTCTGTGTTCAAATCCCAAATAGGAATAGTAATCTATTTTGTACTTCTTTTGATTATTTATTATAGTGGGCTTTTTAATTTACTGGGACTTTTCAGTTTCAACCCAGATTGTTGTCAGCTTTTAATGATGCAGTTTTAGTTTGATATTTGTGTATAACTAAGTTTTCAAACAATAATCAAACAAAAAATTTAAGCAAATTTTTTATAGGATTCAGAAATATATGAATGAATTTATTATGCATCCCTAGATTATGTATCTCAAAATGTTTCTTTATTTCCAATGAGCAAAAGAAAAAAAGTTATAGAGAGTTGAGAGCTTACAAAAAATAGAATTAAGTAGAAGAAGACCAAAATCACTGTCAATTCTTTCGATCCCGTACCTTGACATCTGTGTAAGCCTTCGAAGAGCCTCATATCAGAACAGGTTATCACTATTTTTATTGGAGTATCAGCAATGGGTTTAACTTTCTACTGCTTTTTGATATGATCCAAATCTGAAGATCTCCTAAGAAATTAGATATGAATATATAGTTTAGAATTAGTTATAAATAAATAGTATAATATTCTCCAATAAGAAATGACTGTATCAGCATGTTGTAATAGGCTGGCATTATTTTTACAGGAAAGCCAGCAAGTTTACCGCTTCAAAGACTATAATGATTACGCACCCACTGGAGGCTGTTTTTCCTTTGAAATAATGGTCTTCACGAATTCTTCACATAATTTTTCATGTATTAGCGAGTACTCAACAAAGCCAATTTATAGAATTACTGCTTAAGAATTAAAAAAAAAAATAACTGTCTTTTCAAACTGATTCGATTTCCAAAGCAATTTTCACATGGGAAGAAGTATTGATAAAACTTCAAGGACATAAAAAAATAGAAATGTTCTAAAAATATCAACCTCAAAATTAAAATGATAGTCAAACAGAGAACAGCAATAAAAATGTTCGGCTAAAGAGTAAGGGTTATCTAATCACAATAGTTTCCAAAATGAGTCATTTAAAAACATTCAGTAAACCTCTCTCTTCATATGGGTGATTTCCAATTATTTCTCTACATTAATGACTAACCTAGGATTTCCAGTTGTTAAGAGTCATTGATATCACCTGTAAATGCAAGACTTTCTTGAGTTTTTTTTTTATTCCATTTTCCTTCTAAGCGGAATAATATACCCTTTTAAAGTCAACACATTCGATTCCAAAATGTTTCTGTCATTCGACAGATTCTTAATAAACAGGATACTTTTTGTCACATAGTCATTCGTTAACCTGTCAATATAACAACCTATTTTCATTTAATAATTTCTTCTAAGATATTATCCTTATGTTCCTTCAATTCAGGGTACCAAAAGCACATAGAGCCTCTGACACTGCAGCGATGCTTTTGAAGAAAACAAAATTACCTTTATTAAATCATAAACAGATTTTACTGAAAAAAAGTAAAAAATTAAAATTTCCTACCCTAAATTTTTTTATAAGTCATTTCCCCAAAACTATTTTAATGTGTCTTTTTAAAATTCTTGAATTTCTATAAATTTGACTTAAATTAATTTGCAGGTGAGGAACATTATTACAAATCAATATTTGCTCGTTCTTGAACGTGGACCATACAAAACCCTTCGTTTAGTAAAAATATAACTGTCAGGTAATACAGATCAGGTAACAAATATGATAAATTACACAACAGTGGATGTAAGTAACTGAGTCATAGGATTCAAAAATAAGCTCAAGAAAACTGGTATTTAGGGGATCTTCAAATTCAGCTAGCTGAATTAGGTTACTTATACAGCCACCATATTCAATGAGAAATCTTATCACCGACAATAAGTACAATAAGAAGGGAGCTCAATATCAAACAAGTTTGGCTTTCATTTAAGGGAGATATAAAGACAAGCATTTTGAAAAGTGTCTCATTTTTTGATAACTGAATTTTAACAATTTTACCTTTGTCAGTATTTACTCCCATAGATTTATTAACTTAAAAAACAGGGATATACTTTTTTGACATCAATCAAAAAGCCACTAGCAAAATTTACCTGTATTTTGGAATCAAAAATAATGTATAATCTGAACAAAGAACCATTGGTTAACATATGTATAACCTTGAAAAAGATAAAGCTCCATAATTGCTTAAAGCTCGATATGGGCTTTTGTAAAGATCATTGAATCTGAATTTTCATCGACTGTGAGAAACCCCTTACATTCCGCTCAAGAACCCTAAGTTTCATAGAGGAAGAGTAAAAAGAATGAGAAATTTTTAGATCACTTTGCGCCGTAAATGGTTTCCAACATGCACAATGAGAAAATGGATGTACATTGCACCCTATGATCAAGAAATACTTTACTGAGTTAAAACTCATTAGTTAGTCTTTTAGCTTTTGGTTTCAGAACTTTTGGGTTCAATTCCAACTTTGCTGTAGAGGTTGAGATGATCTAGAGTCTACTTTCAACTGTAAATTCTAATATAATTAGATTTCATTTGTGAATAATTATTGAAGTGTAACAAATAAGCCAAAACAAATATCGCACTTTGAGAAAAAGGCGATTAAACTTGCGGTAATTAAAACAAAGCAGTTAGGGTCAAACTTTTATAACTTAAAAACTGGTGTTTGATATTAGTGATGTACATTAAAAAAATAAATTTTAAAAAAACAGACCAAGTAAATATCTTAAACTTAGAAAAATAATAATTGATTTAATGAACACAAAACACTGATTACTGATTAATAATTTTGCTAAACATTTATTAGACTGTGTGTGTGAATATAATGTTCACTCAAATAAATTGATAAAACTGTGAATATTATTAATTAACTATGGGATTTCTAAAGTTAAATATACTAATTTAACTTCATTATTGCAGAATAAAATAAGATAATTAATTGATGTAATTGATTCAATGCAGTAATAATTTTATCTCAACAAAAAGAAATTTGCAATGGAGTAATTGAAATTTTGAATTACAAGAAAGCTTAACTTTAAGAATGCAGTTAAGCACAGATTTAACAAAACAACTTAAATGTAATACGGTACTTATCCGTATTACATATATGTGTTTTTAAAAGCATTTGCAATACTGTGAATAACGCAATTAATTGAAAATAAATGTACAATGACTTAATTCTCCCAATATTGCACATTGAGCTGGTAATTTAGCATTTCTAAATGGTATAACCACAATAAAAGTAATTATATCTAATTTGATATGAGCGGCCAATTTACATTAACAGTTAAGAACTTATCTAATTATTTATCGAAAGTTAATAATTTGTTCAAATAGTATTTATTGAATAATAAATAAAATCTCCATAAACATTTTTATTGCTATTTTTGTAAATAATCCCATATTTTTAAATATAATATCAAAAGTATTCTTTCTGATTTTGGAAGCAATCAAAGCAATAGCCTACTTTAATCTTTAAAAAAAGAAAAACACTGTACATTACAAATGCTATTTATTAATACATTTCGACCATTTTTCTTCTTCCAGTAATAAATTCCAAGCAAATTTCAAGAGTTCGCCTCCGCTCGCTGTGTAACTGCAACCACTGTGCCATCCCCTATCCCATTGGGTTTCACAATCTTCTCGAAAACTCCCACGTTGCTTCTTTCTGCGTTGCTCCAATAAGCGTTTACAGATATATTCCCTCAAATATATAAAGTCGACGCAATATTTTTCCTGCATCAAACATGAAGGGGGACTTCATGGTTGGAAAGTTCTTATTCTTTCGAGTTCAAGGTTCCATTAGTTGCACGTCGAATCTAGATCCTGCTCCTTTACCCTCTTGTGCACCCCTTCCTCGTTGGAGCCTCTCCACCCTCCCAGCAGTCATTGGACAGGGGAAGGGGAGTATCGAGATTTATATGACAGAATCAGCTCCCCACTCTTTTAAAAGTTCCTTCTTCCCTCTCACCGACGAACTGACTAGATGGTTCCATTTGGAATCGACCAACAAAACGAATGACTGTTTCTGGTACACAACGATTGGAAAAATTATTCTTGGAGGCAATGTAGGTGGAATCTTTATGAGGAAATACTTGACGTTCCACTTACCTGTTGAACGGCAAGTCTTAACTTTTGTTTCACAACTGAGCATGGAATTTTTTTATGACCTCAACCCGAGTAATCTAGGTTGAAACAACAAATCTTTTTCTAACGCCCTCTCTTGTTTATTAGATTCCATTGCCAAAGTATTTCTACTTAGTTTCACTCAAATTAGAATTTGGATAATTAATAAGCATAATTGTTAGGGGATGCTGGCAAGTGAAGAAATGGGTTGCTGGATATTTTTATAATTTTCTAGTACTTGACCTCAAAGTCGAATGATTAATACTTTAACTAAGAAATTTAATAAGAATATTTGTATTTAATATAAATGATTGATTTTTTCAACTGCTCGTACAAATTATGTCTTAGCTCGAGATAAAATTAAAACTGACTGGTAATTCTTAACAAGTATCAAATACTCCGTTTATGAAATAAAAATAAAGTGACACAATTATCATAAAACATCAGTACTCTGCTCTCTCTCTCTCTCTCTAGTAGCCTATTAGTTATCAATTAATCTAATTGACAGTTCACATGTTTCAATATCATATTAGTCTCGGATGCTTATATTGACTTGGAGCTCTTTGTAAATTGACAATTTTACTCTTTGCACAAATGAAGTGACGTTCATGTGATAAGTTAAAGTAACGAAGCATAAGATGTCCTTGAAGAAACATACCTACTTTATCCTTTTCTATAACCGGAAGTAGTTTCACATTTATTCACAACAAAACTCTACTTAAATTTATATAGTTATTCAGAGATATAAATTACATAAATTAACAAAGTATTACAAATTTAAGAAGTTGGTTAATATTCCTTTAACATTGTTTTAGTAACTGTAATAAAAGTAGTTTATCAAAAAGGTGAGAATCACAAAATACCTCTTCTGAATTTCTTGAATCAATAAAAAATTTATTAAAATATGAAGCTCAACATTGATATTAATATTAAAATATCTCCACATATTCAAAATTTGCATACCCAGATTGTGTTTCAGTATAAAATCGTTACTTGGTCCATTATAATCACAATTACTTATGTCCTTAAATGCAACATTTCTACAAGAATAATTTTACTAACACATCAATTTCAGCAAACGCTAATTATTTTTATTAACTATTTACATTACTATTTATTAAATACATTACTATTTATTATTAATTGGAATATCTATTAATGTTTATAAAAATATAATGTTTTATGCTTCTAAGATATAGTATAGTAACCAATTACAAAATAATTGTAATTTGTGAATAAACACAAATCAAGTACTTCATTTATTTTTCAAAGTCATTTCGAAAGAACAGAAAGTTAAAATTCATTTAATGTTTTTATATTATTTCAAATGTCACAATGTTGAATATCTTCATAGTATTCTCACAATATAAAAAATAATTTTTATTTGATTTTCATAGGCACACGCCTTTTAATTTCAGAACTTTAAGTGTGAACATTGTATGACATTTTATTTTTATTAATCTTTCATTAAGGATTTAAAAGATAACAAATTCACCAAGTTGTAAAGTTTTTTTCAGTCATTTAAAATCTTTGAATCAAAAAAATTTAAATAAATAGAAAAAATTAATCAATCGAAGTATCATAAAATAATAAATATCCCAGAAGCATAAATAGGTATATGTGTTTAATCTTAGTATCAATCAAAATTTCAAATTCAGCTTATTAGAATCATTTTACGTAAAATATAAGCACACATTTATTTGTCTGAATAATATTTCATAAAATATTCGAGAAACACTTCTTAATTCCAAAAGTTTTTTTTTTTAATTAGAAAAGAAAAGAAAATTTATGATTTGTATTCCTTTTAATTAGAACTAAAATTATGATCTATGAAAATGTTATCACATTTAATGTGATTGCATTTCATGTTAGTTCTTAAAAGTTAATTATACCAGTATGTGGATGCTTATGTGTAACAAATGTTATTTTTGAATTTATGTATAAGATTCACATATATTTATAATCAATACTTCAATAATTCTAACAGCTTTAGAAAATGTTTATTACATGTAATAAACACATTTTCTTAAATATGAACGAATTAAATATCCAGCATTAAACTAAAATTTTACCAAATCTGAAATGACGAGTACAAGTAAATTTATATCCTGTCTGCATCTGAATATTTTTCTAATATATAATTTCATTGATAAGAAAAGTTTCTAATTGATATGTAATATTAAATTGAAACTTCTATACCAAAACAATCCAATAAATTGAATCCAAACAATCCAATACTAAAATAATCGAATTTGGTTTACCAAACAACAAACAGTTTTTCTTTAAAAATATATATTATTCATTGTTTTAGCTCTTTTCTGATAATCCTTATAAAAATAAAAATTAGTTTACCAATGATATTTTAACATGCTATGATGGTACTAAATGATAATTTTGGAAGATATATAAGTTTAATATATGTATATATATATATATATATATATATATATATATATATATATATATAT
>JAPDSC010074781.1:137620-177341 GCA_026290005.1 Latrodectus geometricus | reverse complement strand
TCATCCTATTCACGGTGGACTTTTATGTTAATTCAAAATTTTTAATTGAAAATACGTTTTAATTCAATTGAAAAAGAAAACAATATTTATAACATTAGATATAACAATATTTAAAACATAGTTTTTATTATACGAACAATTAATTAGTTCCACATGATATCATTTATTTAATACACGTGCTTCTTTCATAATTAAATTTTTAAGAAGTATGTATTAAATTTTTAAATCACATTTTAAAGATTTATTTTATATATTTATAATGAATTATTACTCAACTTATGTCTTGGCCTTTTATAAAATGAAAGTAAGGAAATTTACCACATAATTTTTTATATATCTGAAAAATACTTCAAATTTCTCATTAAAATATTTTTTTCATATAAAATATCCTTGTTATATTTTGGAAATTTAAAATTCATCTAACATCAATGTATTTAACCCTTTTCAAAGACCATTAATCTTTACATATGTATATTATTTTATGCATCTATAGCAATTCTTTTTATAGTGTTACATATTAAAAGTTGTGAATCTACATGAATCTTATAATATATTTAAATATTATTGATTCATAATTATGCAAAAGTTGCATTGAATTTCAAAGTAATAGAATACAAAAAAATCTTGTCACACGCGTAATTACATGAACCTTAAACAAAAGAATGGAATGGATATAAAAAAGGCATTAATAAAAATGTAATCATTCATAAATAAGCATGTAAGAATTTATAGTTAAATAAGGATGGAGATAATATTATAAAATTAATATATTAATACAAATCTTAATATTTGGAAAATAAATAATAATTAAAAGTTATTTTATAAACTATTTTAATAGATATAATAAAATTAGTATACATGAAGAGTAATTTAAATTTATATTTTTTATAGACCGTAGGAGAATTTTATTTATAACATTTATTTTAATGCTAGATCACATAATAAGAAAAAAATAACATCAATAATCTTAAAAAAGAAGAACATAATAAGTTCATTTTTCTTTGGAAAAAAGGAGAAACTTTAATAAAATCCGTTATTTGTAAAATTCAAGTAATTAAAAAAAATGGCATAGAAATATTGTATGATAAATAGGAAAAGAAGCTATATTGTGTTAATTTATGCAATTAATTTTTAGGTACTTTTTGTAAATAGTCTTCTGACAAATTTATCAAAATAAATTCATAAATCATGCTAAATTATAAAATTTCACTAGTAAGCTTCCTTCTAGTGAAGCATAAAGAGTTACAGAGTGTAAATTAAAATCTTGTTTCCTACTTATAAATGTTTTATAACAATATGATTAAAGTTTGTGCTTGTATGAATATAGTTGCATATGAACTTCTCATTATTTAGTATAAATGCCATTAGATACATTTCATAACTTAATTTTTCTTTTATCGTAAAATTAGAGACTATATAGTTAACAAAATTTTAAAAAATTTATAATAGTTTCAAACATGATAAAATTTTATAAAAATGAACAATTTTAAATTAAAAAACAAAAATTTACACTATATATATTTTTTTTATCAGGGTTATTCTTTACCATCAAACCTCATTTAATAAAAATTTTGAACTCTATTGCTGTTAAAAAAATTCTAATGTATTAATCATAATTACAGGCATATTCCTCAAAATTTTCATAAAAAGATTAAAAAAAAAGATGTATACCATTCATCACTAATTAAAATTGAACAAACAAATAGTTAATTAATTTTCTAAAGTGATTACTTGTTTTAGTTTTTTCAACTGACATTGAACTGGAAATAATAAAAGTTAGATATAAGTACGTATGTAAATTAAGTCGAATCAATCAAATCAATTTTATCACATAAACAGAAAAATTTGGTTGCTTTGTGTCATGAAAATTCAAGATGCCGTATTGGTATGACAAAATGGACTTTATTCATCAAAGTATGCATATTAAGTATTACTTGCAATAATCTTCTACCATCGTAATGCAAGCAGATCTATATTATTATAATAAAATGCTCGATCTTTAGAACCAAAATAATGGCTGCTTGGTTTTGATCTCTTTGGCACCAGGGAATCGTTTCATTTGCATGTTATTTCCAGGGCACGGAACTAGTGATAATTACTTGGAGAAATGTCTAAGGAATAGGGGTATAAGGAGTCCTCATTCTAATTAAGTAATCGCATTGAATCACATTTGCTGTGTACGGTCTTGCATTGAACTGAAA
Organism: Latrodectus geometricus; assembly: GCA_026290005.1. NCBI lineage: Eukaryota > Metazoa > Arthropoda > Arachnida > Araneae > Theridiidae > Latrodectus > Latrodectus geometricus. The sequence goes on along the minus strand of JAPDSC010074781.1, from coordinate 175,140 downwards.
TTCTTTTCTGTTCCCCAAAGCTGGCAGGTTTCTGATGCAGGGCTTTTGCACCTGTTTTAGTTGTTGCATATAGACAGAAGCATTACTTATATGACCACGTGAAAGACGTTCATGGTGAACAATGTTACCGATGTCCACCATACACACAGCAGCAGCTTCTGGGAATGGATTGAAGCCTTACAGTTCCTAGAATCAGATCTGTCCGTGACAACAAATGATATATAAGCTTGTGGCTAGTTTAATGTGGATCTGTTTTCCATCACTCATCAGCAGATTATTCAGAATCGATTTGTTTTCATACTGGAAAGAAGTGACGAACAGATGGATAACCTATCAAATTTATTGCCTTCAGTAAGTTCGTGAAAGAGCCATTCGTTTAACTTCTACAACTTTTCCAGATTATGTAAGTCAGTACAAATGCTTTCATTAGATAGATGAAGCTTAACAGAAAATTACAGACGGTATTAAGAAGTATCCACTACAATAGCACATTTCAAATCATCGATATATAAGACTGTTGGCGCACCGAACTAGCTGTTCTTCTAGTGATTCAAGACAGGAACAGAATTTGCGATGCATTTACTTGCATCGTCTTAGAACATCTTACATATTTTTCAGCATGCCTCAGTGAAGTTTACGCCAAGTTTGTGCTCATACATAAAAAAACATGCTCTGTATCCTTGTTTAAAGTATTACAAAGCCTCTTTTCGAATTCACAATCCATAAAATTTCCTCGTGAGCAAATCGTATATATCATGTGTGGGAAAACAAATTTTGTGCTAACGAATGTTCGCGTATAATATCATTCACAATTTAGTTTCACAAAAAGTGGCAGAACTTTACTGGTTACTTAATATTTAAAACATAACCTAAATTTTATTTCTTGAAATAATAATTTTATTCCATTAAAACTTTCTATTTCATGGCAACAGAAAATATAATTTATAATTATATAAAAGTATGATAGTGGGCATTTACTTATAAAAAAGCGTTAAATTTAACAGCAAATCAAAACAGGCCGAAGTTTCTGAAGTTAGATTTAATGGTAAACAAGCATGACTGAAAAAAATATTGATTCATTGCATTATTAATTTTTACATTATATATATATATATATATATATATATATATATATATATAATATAGAAAATCACCAGGTCATGGGTTGGATTCCTGACCAACTAAAGACAGTCGTGTTCACTAATAGCAACTAGGAAGACAAAAAATATGTCTTAGTGGCAATGTTCTTCATGTTTCCACTCCAAATTAATACCTCTAAGTGTGTTAGGAGCCTGGACTTAGATCTTCTCTGTCTTCCTATTTCTAAATTGGAAGACCCAGATAGTGCTGTCATCTTCAAATCAAAGTTGTACTGCACCCTAATGGGGGAATGCTCTGTTGAAAAAACGAAAGATGCTCTTGCCGATTTCATTTGCCTAGTCACAGACTGGCAGACTTGGCTTCGCCAAGTGTCATTAGTAAAAACAACAACTGTAAATTTGTCAACTATATGATTAATACTTATATTGGTATCATTAAGTTTACCAAAAAATCCTTATGGACTCAAAATTTTAAAGCAATAATTTAACGGTTAATCAACATGACAATAAAAATATTTATTATTATTAAATACCTATGTTCTTTACCTATAGTCAACGATTTTTATTAGCTTTACACATAAAAATACAAAGGGGTGTATAAATATTTATCACACTGTACTTTCACTTTTAACTCAGATTTTACATTTAGAATCAAATCAATTGCAAAAGCCGATTGACTCAACATCTTGAAGCAACAATCTACTTCATCTGTCAACTGATCCATCAACAAATGATGGGAAAGGGGCCTGAATGACCGATGGTCGAGTGAAAGCATCAACAGAAGATACTGGAGGGAAAACTTCGTGTGTTAATTAGGTTGTTGCATCTCTTTGTGGGGTTAAATGATCGAGTCGGATCTGGCCAGACATCCATCATCCCTTCCCATCTTTTGCCTGCTTCTGTGCAGCAATGATGGATGAGAACCAAGATTCGCGTCTTCCAGTCCTGTCTTTTTTTTACCCATCACTGGATCACGAGGGTTCAGAATGGGATAAATATTTTCGTATAGAGTTTTTCATTCCTATAGAATCATTTGTAGGATGAATTCTTTTTATTTTCTGTTTGATTTCAGAAAAGATGGATGGCATCTCTTTCTAATAATGATAGATAAGAAGCAATTACAAAATCTGTTATAAGAAAAAAAGAAATTTTGAGGACAATTTTTGACGTTTGATATCACTCTTATTGATTTCTTTTACATTCAAGATTGTTTTTAGAGTGGTTTTTAACATTAGTTAATCAAATAACCATTTCTGTAGACTCATTTCTTAATTCTAATACTAAACCAAAGCAGAATTTTTGTCTTTTGTAAATATTTTAAAACTTCCATGTCTCACAATTATGTATCAGATTTCGAAATATATTCTTATTACATTGGAGATAGTGTACATTTTTGTTCTTCCAAATTATACATTTCTTTATGTGATTATTTATTATTATCACCATTAAATATTAGAACTGCGTAGACAATTATCGTTCATGTTGATAGTTGTCAGTCATTGATATTATGAAATGTCCAATGGAAAAATAACTAAATAATAAAATATCGTTCTAAGAAATAATTATTTGCAATCATACTATCCATTTCAAAACTAAACTCTATATTTTGAAAGCAAAAGAAAATGACAAAAAAATATAAGCAAAAATTAGGCAAATTTAAAACGGAGGAAATTACCATGAATTAAAGACGGAAAATACATTATGGAATTATTTTGCGAAAAGGAAAATGCTTATTAGTGGCAAGCTTGAATAAGTCAAATGTTTTCGTAATTAATTTAAATTTTAATATTTAGTTTAATTTTATCCAAAGACTCGTGAATGAAAAAGTTATTACAAATTTAACATCATACAATTAAATGAATAGATTTTATATCATGTTAATCTTAAATGACATTACACATTACATGTATTAATGTATTATATTATTTATAATATTATGAAATAAAACAAGGCACCAAAATATAATTTAAATTCAGTAAAACAAGATATGTTAGTAAATTATTTATTAAATGATTTTATATTTTAAGCTACATTTTCATATAAACTTTTTCAATGTATCATTCTATTACAATTTCATCGTAAATATATTTTTCAATACAATTTTTATATTCTGCATTGATCTTAAGCTGTATGGAATCGAAGTAGTGATGATAGATTTCAAATCTCCTTTCAGATTAGTCACTGCAAATTTATTTCCAATGAAGCATATTATTTATTTAATCAACCTTTTTTTTCTTTTAAGAAACTTTCTTTACTCACATTTTTACAATACAAACTTTTTTATGTGTATTCGTAAGTTTCGATTTTGTATCGCATACCTATTCGTTTTATTTAAATATATAAACCCTTTTAATGACTGAGCGAGATGTATCACCCTTGAATTCGAACAAAAAGATGTAACTTCAAAAATAATCATTGACAAATGTAAAGAAAGTATTTAGAACTGTATCTATGATGTAAACTCTAATCAAGTTTTAAACCTATCAGCAACCAGTGTTACTTAATGTTTTCAAAATTTCTGATTGTTCTCGGGATTTTCTTGGTAATATTTTCTTATACAACAAATATAATGACAAAATAGATTTGAGAGTTGTTTATATAACTCAAAAGCTAAAAAAATTGGTTCGTTCATGTGATTTGATGCTTCACAAAAACAGATATCATTTCAGCTCCAAAAATTGTAATAGAAGCAAATGTATGCATATTAAAATTACACAACATGTACTACTCGAAAGAGCCAGTATTTGAATTTATCTGTCATTTGATTGATGTCCTAAAAAGAGATATTTTGAAGAAATAAAGTATAGTACAAAGAGTACTGTGAAAGAATGTTTTTAAGATTCTATAGTACCATGAACCATTGTTTTTCTTCGGAAGGTATACCCCTTAAAGGAGCATGTTATTTAATCAGGCATATCAGCCAGTTTGTTGACAAATGACATACAGTTGTTGCATTCTCTTAGTAGCAATAAATTTTAAAGGGCACTATGAACCAAATTACAAGAGAAAGACTACTGGACTATAAATGAATAAAAAGTTTGGCAATAATGAGGCTGTTTTACTGACAAGTTTTTACTGACATTGTTGCTATCATGTCTACATTCCCTAGAATGTCTTCTTGCTTAATGGGATCCTATAATCTGAAAATCAGCTGAAATTTAATAATTTTACGCCGTTTTTATTCAATAAAATGTAATTTTTATTCTGAAATCAATATCACGTATCTCTTTTGATTTATTATCTTTTGCTGACTTACTTATACCCTTTAAGTGCCATGAATATGCTTAGAATTCATATTCATAGCACATTTTTTTCTGCATGCACGTGGAAGTAATTTTTATTATATGAATTATCATAAACTGCACCTCTAGAAAATATTTAGAGTATGAATTTTGTTTTGCCAACTATTAAATATCTATTTCAATTATATCCACTTATAGCATTTATGACTTCACAATCACAAAATCTAATAGTTATGTTTCTCATAATGAAAATATTTTTTAATTTATAAAGAGTTCTCAACATTATCTCATCCATTATTCCTTGATCATTGCTCTTTTTTGACTCAGTTTCTTGTTTCTTGATTGTTTTGATCTCTGTAATTTACACAAAAGAATACAAGTGTGCATATTTGGGAAAAGTATGTAATAAATTAATAACAATCCGGCTTCTTAAATTTACACAGGAATATACAAGTGCATTTATCTTGAGAAGCATGTACTAAATTCGAATTGTTTACCTTGGGAATATTTCAATGAATAGCATTGTCGATCGCAGAAAAACCTGAATTTTTAAATTAATCAAAGAAAAGAAAATTGGTTAGGATCTGTATAGAAAAACAAGTTGCGGAGTAGTATTTCATGTTTTTAATACCAAGTAAAAAGGTACCTGACCTAATCTAAGGTCTTAGTGCAATAGTAATCTATAGACTTAAAAAATACCGTAAGGACCAGCATTCCTTCGTTGCTCTGACCTAGTTTGAAACAGAAGATGCCAGATCAGGGGTCTTCCTTGTCGCATGAACTTGGTTCAAAGTTTCAATGTATTTAGCTATGTTTCAATACTTGAATTTTTAGAATCAGACAGTTGGAAACTTCTCGTCATAAACTAAGTTACGTAATGGAATTTTACGTTTTTGCACTCATATAGAAAAATTAAAATTTGAATATTTTTCAGTTTTTTTTAAAACAAATAAATTGTTTGGATGTATTTGTTTTTCCTTATGAATGCCGTAAATTATGACTTGCCTCTTAATTTGTAGTATTTTCATTCATGTAATTCAATTCTTATTAAAAGAATTTCAATGTAGTAAGCTGGTTAACCCAAATGTTTGAATATCATAAAACCTTAAAAAACCATGCACACACTTATCTTCCTTAAAAATTTTTAAACGTCAATAAAGTGAGACTAAAAAGTTATTTTAGTTTCCCAAAAATGTTTTAAGTGGTTTAAGAAAATAGTTAGAAATGTAACATTAGCATACTTAAGTCCATCTAATTTTGAAATAAATCATCAATCATCTAATTTTGAGACTTGAAAACATAAATTAGTTGATGTAAAATTTGAGTTAGTTTTATTTCAAATTCGACGATTATTCATGGAAAACAGTTTACTCATTTTACCAAATACATTTAAAAATATTATTAACTCCAACCAAAATTGTTAAGTTAAAAACGATGTTAATAAATATAATTAAATCTAAGAAAAAAAATTAAATACCAACTTATATTAACTTTTAAATTTGATTAATTTTTAAATACTATTAGCTTAATGTAACCATATGAATATTATTAAATATAAAATGATTGACTTGATGAAAATACGCTAGTCTCGTTAGCACAAAATTGAAGATTTATTCTAGACACAGTAAAAGATACAACTTTAGAGTATAATTTCTTCTGTGGCTTTTGTGCATTTTCAATATGCAAAGAATATTATAGGTCGATAATGTATGTCATTTTACATCTATATGAATTTGTCCAAATTTATCAGAAAATTTTGTATCATTATCTAGAACCCCACATTTTCGTCTTCTGCAATATTTAATACTTAGAAAATAGAAATTAATTTCCAAGGTTTCATCTTTTTATTTGTATATTATTTATGTTACTTATTTATTTATTTGTAATATATATTATTGTAAATATTTTTAATTTAGAAAAATAAAATTACATTCACTAAAAATAATATAAAAGTATTTATTCAAGTGAAAAATTGCAAATAGAAACTACAAGTCTTGAAACTGTGACATTAGAAAAACATTAGAGCTACATTCGCATATATTTTACAGATTTAACGCCATTTCATATAGATTTAACTCCATGTAACTGATACTTTCGGTTGTTTCAATGGATTTTAAAATTCATAGTGAAATTCCTGTAATGAAGATCTACCATAAAAATTAAACTGTTATGACACATACAGATGGATGAATTCAAGAAAAAAAAAAAAAAAACAGTACTCTTTTGGGAAAAAGTAGCATGGGAGAACAGGAACGTTAGGTTAACTTTTCAATAGTAGTCATGGCACAAACCTAAAATAAAATCTCCAAATCCAAGGAACATAATTTTGTCATTAAGAACAGAGATATTTCACACAATAAATAAGTTTTACAATAAATGGAGAAACTTCCAAAAGTAGAGTAAGCTCTGTAACATTATTTTAATTATTCGACGTGACAAGTCACCCGCGCTACATGGTAAAGTCTGGGGAAGTTCTCAGGTTTCATTTTAATTACGATTTAACACCCTTGAAATAAATATTTTTCATACTGTCCAACCATTTCTAGTACGTTATATCTTTTTTTAGCAGTTCAAAGTGCAAAATTGATGACATCTTGTTTAGTGGGCCAACGTGGAATCGAAAGTGAGCAAGTTCTTGTTATTTAGAAGTAGGTATCAATTTGAAAGTTGAAAGTACTCTAGATTTAGTCCCCACTAGAGATAGAAGTATAAGCCATTGCGATCATAATCTATTTAAATACTATTTTATCTATATCTAACGAAACCCTCTATCTTCTGGTAACAAGAACAAAATTTTTCCATGATAAGCTTCTTTGTCCCCAGATAAATGTTTTCTTTCAATTTCTAGCATGCATGTTTACCGATGTAAGCCTTAAAGTTAACCACGTTCTCTCCAAACATGTAAATACGGATTCTATAATTTGAAAATGTTTTCATAAGTCGTATCAATGATTTTAAAAACGCTTAAGTACTTTGGTTATTCCTGACAAGAATTTTAATTATTCCAGTAAAATTTTACAACATTAGATAATTCTAAAATTTTTAATGCCAATATCTTCATACCTTAAATGTAATTAGAAGATTAGGTAAAAAATTCACAATCAAGTAAACTGTTATTATTTTTTAAATTGAAAAATGAAGGAATCGAATCATTTTCATCAGAATTTAATGTAATGTTTTTTAAAACAAAACATATTCTGTTTCTACGACCGATTTCGTCAACAAAAATATTCATTCAACTAAATTTTATAGCTCATAATTCTCAAACATAAAAAAGGAACAATTTATCTGTTGTCATTCAAATCACTAGATTGGTATAAAACATATGATTTTGAAGTAAATAATTAAAATACATTACAAAAGAAATTGTGTCATTTATTTTTTTCAAATTTTTTCGAGTTAAAATGTTTTGATTTACTATCGGTATAATATTAAATATATTAGTATTGATAGGTTTTCATAGAATTGATGTTTTCACATAATATTCAAATTGTTGCAACAAACATCTGTCATTTTAAAAATATTTGTTTTGAAGTGTTCAAGCAACAAAATTATTATTAAGTTCAAAAAATAGTTTTATAAAGGAAGTGCTATAACCAATAAAAAATTTTAGATTCGTAAATAACTTAAAAAAATTTTCAATAAAATCATTTTTGTTTCTAAGTTATTATAAATAATATACTGTTTTAACCAAACGAAGTATATCTTTGTTGAAATTCATATTTATTTGGACATTAGAGGAGAAAAGATTTACTTTAAGAATCATTTTTTCTTTTGTTCGGAATAATTTTTTGCTAAATAATTTATAATTTACTAAAATTAATTTAAATAAATTATTTCTAATAATTTAATTAATTAATAAATTAAATAAATAATTTTTACATTTTAATTTTTAGTAGAATTTCATTAGTAAAACATCAACTATAAGAAGAAATTTTAAAATAAGTAGAAATTCAATATTATAAACTATGATTAAACTTTAAAAATTAAAAACAATATAAATACACAAAATTCGAAAAAAGTAATCCATTAAATATTATGTGGAATAAAACAGATTGAAACCTATTATATTAATTATTTAAAAAAATTATATACTGAATGGGTGTTATTTATTGAAAAGTTATGCAGTTCTAAAAGAATAACTTGATATAGTTAATCTTGATTTGTCTTACAAAACAAACTTAAGGGTTTTTTTTTTTTTTTTTTTTTTTTTAAAGTCTTTCTATATGTGAGTCTGCTTCTTGTGGAAATTTGATAGAATAGTATTGTGGAATATTAAGCTTCGAGACAGCTCTGTACGCCAAATTTGTAAAACATAGAGGCTTAAGAAAACTATATTCTACTATAAAACAAGAATAGACTATCCAATGTACTTATTATTAACAGAGATAACTTGCGTTAGAAATGACAAAAAATTGTTTTTGAAAACTCAAAATGATCTGAATTATAAAAGACCATATAAGTTAAATATTTAAAAATTTTATAAAATAGAAAGATATTTTAAAAATTGTGCTATAAGGACTAGTGTTCCTTTGATATGATATTCACGATAACATTACTAAATTAACGAAAAAGGTATACAATCAGTATCAAAATTTTCCGTGAAATATTCGAGACTCACGTTGAAAGACTAAGACAGTAGTAAGCCACATTTTAATAAATCAATATTTCCGGTTTTGCAACTCCAACACTTAAAGGATTGTACATATCTATACGTTACTTTCTTCACTTTATGCAGTCTTCTCTTTTGTTTTGAATTATAGAACATTATTTAAATTTAATAATACACTTTTATTTTCGTCTTTATTCTTTATCACTAATAACAGATAAAAAGGGTAATAAGAAAACTTATTGTTTTGCAAGGAATGCCGAAAATGTTTAACTTGTTTCGATATCCATTTCTGATTTACATTATATTGAATTTTCGTTCGGAATCCAAAATTTAATAGTGTTAAATGGATTTATAGTGACTACTAAATGGACCCTTTAGCACGAAAAAAGGCTAGGCCTTACATTTCTTCTACTTTTACGATATAAAACAAGATAATCATAGTCCTGGTGGATTCACGTATGCTAAAAATTCTAACGTCATTGATAGTTTCTTAATAGTAAATAAATATTTTCTTTTTTTAATGTTTTGATGAGAAAGCATATATCAAAAAGCTTTTCTTTATAGTAGAATTCTTCAAAGAGGATGTGAACAAGTACATATAATTGACTGTCATGTGATTGGTCAGACTTTTATCAAAACATAGTAAAAATGTGCTGTTTTTTCAAACCAATTTAATAAGAAAAACTATCTCGACTTATTCAAATATATTATTGATTATTCTTTGAACAATCTTATTCGGAAAAAGAAAAAAAAACAAAAAACAAAAAAAAAGCATTTTTATTCAAACTCTTCATTTATTGTATACTCATTTGCCATTTTAATTATGCACATTTTATTTAGACTTCTGTAGTATTTTTGTCTTAGAAGTAAGTGCCTAAATAGTAAGATCGAACTACATTCTATTTGAGACGTATAAAGAGAATGAATGCAATTTTCAGATTCTTCATTCAGATGTTTGAGTTTTAATTATAAAAATTTCTTTGCAAACAATGTATGTTTAGCTCTTTCCTTGCTTCCTGAATATTTTTTGACATTCATTATAAAATAATTTTGTTTAACGAATAGAGTTAGGTTTTTATGGTCACAGACGCCAAAATGGTTGATTTTGTGGTGCCAGTTTCAAAGATACAAATTATAAAATTTCATCAGAGTTATGTCAAAATAATATGAATGATTTAAAATAATCTCTTGAAGTATATAACAATAAATTAATATAATAACAGAAAACACATTTTTACAGTTAAAAATAGTAGTATTTCAGTTCACCAGTGAAACATTAAGTAGCCATAAATGAGATTGAAAACAATCAGGTATAATCAATTCTTTATTTTTAAAAAGAGAATGGTTAGATGTTCGAATCTCACAATAGTTATGTAATAAAATGGATGAATAAATCTATTTTGTTTAGGGGTTCTTATTTCAATAAGTTTTTTTTTCTTAAATAACACCACAGAACATTCGAATCAATCATCTCACGAATGCTTAAATGAATAAGATATAAAAAAATAAATAAATAAATTCTCTATTGTCTTCTTTCACATACAAAAAATATTAAAATTAAATTTAAGTGCTACACTTTAACTGAAGGTCCATGTGATCACTTTGATCACAATTCCCATGAAATATTATTGAAAAGCATCAAGTTTGAGGACATTAAGCTTCACTGAAGTGAAAACGTTTAAAAAAATTATGTATTTATATTTGCTAAGGTATCCCATAGAATTACACATAAGAAATAGCTTGTTTTGCTGTGACTGGATGTTTAACAATTTACTTTCTGTCAATCTTTTGGATTTCAATCTTCATTTCTTATTGATACGTATATCTTATTCATATACAGATTATAGTTTTTATTGATACTTAAAAATTATTTTTATACGTCACTATAAATTTTAGGAATTGGAGAATCATAGAAGAATTAATTTATTAAACAAACCAAATTTATCCAAAGCGCACTTGTTAACTTACATTCAAATGAAAAATATTTATTTTTGGTTATAGAATCGGATGTTATTTTTTTTAATGACTTTTGATGAAATTATAAGGCTTAGTGCCGATATCTGTTTTCCTGCCCTAGGGCCTTGGGGTACTAAACATTGATTAGGTGGTCTGCCTAACGCGAAACTTCCAGTTTTTATTTCCTACACCTTCTTGGAATTCATCTTCATAGATCCATGAAGAGATAAAAAGCTGAGTTGACCTTGCCTAATCCAAGAATTGAACCTCAAACTTGTGCTGTTTGGAGCACGAAGCTCTACCACTACGCCCTCGGGACATTGTACTAAAACGGGAATATAAATTCTCCATAATCATTTTAGTATTATCATAGAAAAATAATCTCTGATTTGAACAAGGAAAATAAAATGAGATTTATTCTTTTATCAATCAGACAGCCTCAAACAACAAGCAACATATTACAGAAATTAATGATCAATCCCCAACAATGTCATTGTTCCCAATATTTCTTTCTGCCTTCAGACTTAGCAATAGTTTATTGTTCAAATCAAAACCGTGTGCTCTGTGGCATTTGTGAATCTTCCAAAACATAACTAGTTTAATCCTTGATAAAATGTGAGTCCTCGTGCGTAAAAAACTTATTGATATCAATTTTTATTTCTTTTTCAAGTGAACAGAGAACGATTTCATATATCAACCACATCATTTGACAATCGGTTAAAGTTATGAGCTACTGCTCTTGAATAAATTTTGAGATCTTAGGTTATTACTTAATACAAATTGCTTTAAATAATGTACAAATGAAAATACATTTGCAACGTAAATATATGTACACCAAAATACTAAACATGGAAAAATTGTGAATGGTTAACGTCAAAATTAATTTGCTATGAAATTGAATGAAATCAACATCCATTCACATACATTCCTAAACTAAATAATGAAATTATGTCATTAATTAACTCATAAGTAATTTACAACGGATATAAAAGGTTTCTCAATAAATCAGCAATTTCCAGATTTCGCATAGAATGTTAATGACAGCAACATTCGGTAGGATGCTAATAGAGATGATTTCCTGATGAATAATCGGGGATTGAAAAAATCGATTAGGAACAGAATCGATACTTCTGTTCTCATCATCAATCTCTCTGATATGCAAACAGATCCGATTAATCGTCAAGGTGGCGGTGGCGTTTAAAAAAAGAAAAGAAATCAGTGGCGGGGGGTAGCCGAAGATGTGGATGACTTGGTCCCGGATTCTCGGTTACATAACTGGTTTCAGACCCACCCTCTTCAAACGATATTTAGCAAAGGAAAGGGTTGCTTGTTGATGTGGAATTTCTCGTCCGGTCAAAGACATGCGGCCGACGGGTCACTTCTCGTGTTTTGCTTAAAAAGAGAAAGGGTTATTCAGCGAAGGCCATGAAGATGAGATTGGAGGGGGGAAGGGGTTGCTGCATGACATAAGAATTAGGGGGGAGTCGTGTGAAGTTGGTTATTGCTCCAATACTGCTCGTGAGGCAATTGCTTTTTTTTTTCTTAATTTTTTTTTTCGCATCTTTCCAAAGGAGAATTCCAATCTCCATGACCACTTTTTTTCAGCTAAAAATGTTTTGCGTAGGTCGATTATAAGTGGATTTCTTGATACGAAAGACGCCCCTCTTACTATCCCCTTTATCACCCTTCCCCTGTTACACCTGAATGAAAATTAAACACATCAATAAAACTTTGGATTGACATTAAAACCAAAGAAATAGAAAAAATGCAAAAGAAAAAACGTTATTTCACTTTTTATTAACAGACCTATAGTTTCGTTTTTCATTCGCTTAGTAAAGTTGTTTTCCATTTATTAAATGTATTTTTAGATTAATTTTTATAAAATAAATTAAAATTTTACTGAGTTTTATGCATTATTTATCAAATAAATTTCATACATTCGAACAAATCATAAAATTTCTTCAATAACCTAAAGAAGCTTTAAATTATTATCTGTTATTTCCTACCAGATTTTAATATATTTTATACATCCTTTTTATACCTAAAAAGGGTTAAATAATATTACTACCAAAAACAAATTAAAATTTATTTTTCATGGTAATAAATTTTACAATTTCCAGTTTTTATTTTATAAGTTGTTTCTTTTTTTCTTATTTTTAATTTTTTTTAATTTTTTTTATCGAGATGATAACTATTTAGCAAAGAACTGTATCTGCTTTTAAATATTTTAATATTTTTTATTATTCTAAAATTAACTTCCTTTATTCAATGAGATATTCTGCATTTAATGGACTCATTTATTTTTCAAGATACAGTAACAAGTAGAGTATAACAGATTAAATACCCATTCTTTTAATTAGATTTTTCTGCTAAATTCTCTAAAAAAGAAATTTAAAAAAACAAAGAATTCTGTTATAATCTTGTTCAGTTAACAATTTTTAATTGAAATAAATTTAATTAATTCTTAGCAGCAAACTTTTTCATTTTAATTAAATTAGGAAGAAAATGTAACTTTTATTCAAAAACGAAGTTAAATGGGAGCATAGTGGATCTTAAATTAAAATTAAAACACAGTAGCTTTTTGAATTGCCGACTAAGTTTTATTACAAAACTAGCACAAGGAAGTAGTTAATTACTTTTAAACTCTGACTTACAGTTAAATAATAATTTTTTTATACTTAATGTCTATGTTAACAATTATTTTTATATATTTCCAGCACTTATAATACACAATGTTTTGTAAAAATTATGTGTTATATTGTTTTTGATTTTTTATGTAATTTTATTACATTTGCTTATATTTATGTGATTATAGTGATATTTAAGGAATTTGTGAGTTTAAACAAAGTTCTTCATCATGTAAAAGTTTTTCTTATGCATTTATTTTCTTCTAAAAATGTTTCGTTTATTTAGTAAAATTGTGTGTGGGGGTGGGGATGTGATTGTGTGTGAATTATATTTTTAACATCAACCTTAACACTATTATTATTATTAATTGCATTGCTTTACGATAGGCATATGTGAACAATATTCTTGTCTTAAAATAATATATTTTATTGTAACCTCATTTTTTCCTGCTTTTATTGATTTTTAAAGTAATTTAACTTAATTATTCATATTTAAACGTAATTACTAAAAGCAAAAAATTGTTTAATTAATTGAATATTTTATGTTTGCCCACAGAAAAATTATTTACTAATTAATTGTTAAGATATCGTTACATATTAAATATCTAATTTATGAGATTAAAAGACTTCAAATTATTTTATTTATAGATATAATAAGGCAACGTAAGTTTCAGCAAGAAATTTTAATTTATACCTCAAAATTTACTACATTTTTTTCCTATGTTAGTTAATTCAATATTTCATTTTTATTTGTGATTATGTAATTAATTTAATTATCTTTAAATTTTTAAAACATTATAACTGTAAAATTCAATTACATTTTACTTTATTATTATACCGTTTTAATATTAATTAAGATTTTCACAAAAATAATTGCTGATATTAAATTATAAACTCATCTTAAATTTTAAGCAATAACAGTAGCCTTCTATTCTAAATAATATAATTTCCTAAATAAGTTTTGAGAACAAAAAAATTTATGCTTTGAATTTTATTACGTAAAATATCTTTCTATAAAAAATATTTGTTTATAAAAGAATTTTGTATTCATGTGATATTTTATAATTACACTTTGTTTCTCATATTATGGTGGCAATAAATAACAAGATATAATTTCATCAATTTTAATATTTAAATTGCAGTTAAAGACATTGTTTTCTAAAGTAAATACCTTAAAATCATATAATCATTGTAAAAAATTCAGAAGAATGAACAGAATTTTGAGATAGTATTATATTTTCTGAACATTATAGTTAATTTTAAAATTTAATTTTCATTTAATTTTCCACGAAAAATTTGACTTTTCAAATTTTTTATAAAGGTGTGAAAATAAAATTCCTTATTTGAAATGTTTAATTCTTGCTGTTAAATATCATATATGCATGCATATGCCTCTATTATTTGAACAAAATTAAAACTGACCATTTGAATATAGAAAATGAATAAAATATATCGATAACTCATGCTCTCATTATAAAACTTTAATCAGAACTATATTTCCCGATTCGGCAAAAACAAGTTTCGTTTATATTTCTCATTGATCTCATTATTTCTAAAACAATCACTTTCTCCATATTATTCGATATGGATGAAGATACAAATAAATAGATCTTCTGCCTTGCCTCAAGCTCCGCCCAAGTCAGAATTACTTTTCCTCCTTACTCCATTAATTAAATGATAATTAACTCTTCACCGCCCGGTCTACCATTAATTATCGTTTGCTTCTCTGCTAAGGATGCAAACGATACCACGATTACACAGCAAAAATTTGCTCCATCAGCGGGTTTTTGATTCATGTGAATTTGTGCTGCAGTATTACACAAGACAAGGGGGACACTTTTTTTCTTTTGAAAAATTAAGAATAATAAAGATTGCTTTAGTTTTTTTAAAAAAGATAGAACTGGAGTATAATAGATATTTTACTTCTATTTATATGTTAATTCCGTTAATATGCTTACTGCACAAATTTCAAATGTCACTAAATAATTATTTTAGTACCAGAGAAAATTCTCATGATTATAAATTTATTTAACAACTTTGGATAAATTATGGGGAAATGTCGGTTTATTTACATCATTATGTTTTGTTAGATTTGATTTAATATCTCTAAAAAGCACTAGTATAACATTAATCAAATCCTCATAAATCTGAAAGTACTAAAAGAAATCAATGTATGGCAGCAAAGACAAAAAACACTTGTATCTTTTTGCAGCAAAATAAAAAACCATCCAACAAGTAACAAATCACAGTTAAAAATTCAAAACTAAGTATAAAATAGAATTACAGACTATACTATAGAAAGTTTTATCGTTTTAAAATAATAATTTGCATGAATTACTTTTTAAGGAACAATGATCAATAGAAATATTTTTTTATTAAAAATTTTGGAAAAATCTTAATATTAAATAACTTATATTTAAATTTCTCTATCACTAAATGTTATTGAAGCTGACATACTTAAATTATTTTTCATTAACATACCTTTATTAAAGAAACATACATTATTATTTATTTGAAAATAAAAATAACTCTTGACCGAAATACTCTTTTCAAATAAAAATGTGAATAATTAGAGTTATCAATAATAATCAACAAAATATTTTTAACTTCTTGGAATATTTTCAACCAAAATTTCTTTATGAATCATTATAATCATTATAATTATTTCTATAGTTAATTAAAGTTATACTAGTAAATTTATAAGCATATTTAACAGCGAACTTTTATGAATGAAGAAAATTAGCTTAAAAGTGTTTCACAAGTAATTAAATTAGTTGAAAAAAGTTTATTTTAGCCATTTATTTTCTTAAAATAAAATTAATATGTTATTCACTATGGGGTAGTGGCAAAATATAATATTAATTAATATACATTTTATTTTTTAAATTTTCAAGAATGCTGTGATGAAAAATTATTTGAAATTTATCTCAGCATTAGTAAATAATTTAAAATAGTTATTGGCTATGATCTATGTAAGAAAACATCTAGAAAGCATTTCCGTCCCTTTATTTAAACTCGTACAATACTTTCAAGAAATTCAGCCATACGTGGAAATCGATGTTCAAACACGCAAATATATTAATTCTTTATTTTTGTGGAAATTTCCGTAATCAACCACCAAATCCAAATAACGACCAGTAGCAAAGATTATAAGGGTTGTTACACCTTGTTGGAATGTGCTACCTTTTGTTTGGGAGTGCATTTTCTGGCTTGTTTTTCTCACACGAACCATTGACAACTTCCTGAAAAATTATGGAGGCAGTTGGCGCGTTTGGCGTTCTCATGGTATTAGGGTCTCACACGCTTGTCTATCATTAGCCGATGGCAAGTGCTGTGTTGAGCTGGTGATTTGCCAACAGTAAAGTTCTTCAAATACCGTCCTGTCAACCTTCCGTAAACGTTTGACATCATTTGACTCCGTCTCGCTTTTAGCTAGAAAGAAGATTTTACGATGCTTGATTTCCTTCCTGATGCAAAAAGAATCTGTTTACTGTTCCGAATTAAGAAACAGCACTTAGAATAATTAAAGTTTTTTAGAATTGCATGATAGAATTCTAGCATTTACACATACGATAATTTTAGAATAAATAAATTAGGAAAAATTATAGATTATTTTTTTAGGTAAAATTCATTTAGGAAGGATCAAACACAGCAAATCAATAATCTATTCTATAAAACTGTAAAAGGATGTTATATTTTTCATGTTCTAAATTATGGAATGCTATTTAAATAATTAATGTTTCAAACAAGTTGTGTAAACTAAATGTTTATTAAAATAAAAAGATTTCTAGAGTTTAAAGAAATATGTGTTCTAGAAATCCAAAGCAAAATTCATAAAATTAATTTGAGTATTGTATTTTATTTGAAAAGAGTTTTTCAAAATAAAAGCGTCTTAAGCCATACAAAAAATTATTTTTAGAATGAATTAAATCATGCATTAAGTATAAACATATTTTGTAATAAATTCCTTTCTATTCTTACCATTACAATTCTGAAAGGTTATTTGCTGTGCTATCCTCAAATTTATTTAAATATAGAAATTAATATTTTTATTAATTACATGGAAATTATCACCAAATAATTGCAGATTTTTTTGGATAAAAATAATCATAGAGAAATGAGCAAGATTTTTGGAATATGTTGAATTGTACATAAAAGATATAAAATTGGAAATTTTGGATGTTCTAAAAAATTAAAATCATTTTTCATAGAAAAACTTTCTGAAAGTAAATTGAATTTTAGAGAAAAAAAATCTAAGATGATATTTTTTTGAAATTGGTTGTATTTTATTGAAAGATGTGATATGTTATGAATCAATAAATTAAAGAGAAAAAATATTAAAACAATATAAATAAAAGATGAATATTGTAAAAAGGATTAAGACAATTTTTAAATAAAAAATATTATTTTAATGAAGTCCAAAGAGCTCCTAGAATTATATTTTCTCATAGCATTAAAATGATTTTAAAAATATATATAAACATTTTAAAAACAACTAAAATGCCTTGTGTGTATACAAAACAGCTTTTTTTTTTCAAGAAAAAAGTCATTTTTTTTAAAAAAAGGAAAAATATTGGAAAATTTTAAATGAGAAGTATGCAGTTTGTAATGTGTCATGCATAAAATATTTTTATGTAGGTTAATATAGACAATAAAGTTTGTAACTGTATATTTTCATCAGTAAAGTTTCTAAAAATTTAAGTGTACAGTTATTAAAACTAAACATTTATATTTTATTGTTCAATATTTAATTAAAAATACATTGAAGGAAAACAAAATGTTGCAGAAAACTATTGCTCGGATTAAATGACATAGCGATTTGAAATATTTCAAAAGCTTATAATTTTGTTGTAAAAATGTGTCCCCTATCGATTCTTCGTAAAGGAGTTAAATATATAAAATCAATAGTTAATGTGAATCAGCATGGGTTATTGGGCTATGTTTTTATTTTCAGTATGAATAATAACTGATTTAATCATAATTGTTCATACTGAAAATATTGTTTTAATTAAAAGTATAATATGTTTGTGCTTGAAACTATCTTGAATAGGCATGCCAGATTTACGAAATGTTCAACCAGGACACCGGAATACCCCCCATCATCATTCAAGATCACCCTTGGCGGGAACTTAGAGTGCTTTAAAGAGTAGTTTATTCTCATTTCTTTAAATAAATGGTTACTGATTAGGAACCTAAACTCGGAGTAATAGATAAAACAAGTATAATTTCCTTACAAGTTAATATTTATTAGTTTGTTAAATAAGAAGAAACATTTTGAGCGTCGAATACAAATTTGAACAATATTTTCTGAACTAATCATATATTGACAAGGACTTTATTTTAGAAAGTTCTTTTTTTAATTAAATCTTCTTACAAAAATCTTTACAAGCTAATCCATTATTAATTTTACTTTCATCAAACCTTTAGCCGAAGAATCTTTCATCAGACCACTATCATCAGTCTTGCGTTGTTCATTAAATAAAATACTCTTTCAACTGGTGTTGATGTCCCAGGTAAGCAGAAGATGCATTCAACAATCTTGATCAGATTGGAGACTACTATGTGGTTATCCTGGAAGTCTGAGTCATCATTCTTCAGTTGAAAATATCACATATCCCGTAGTCTTTACTTGCTTCAACTATTGCCAATTCAATTAAAAATACTCCCTAGCAAGCACAAGTTCGCGTATTTCCATGATTTTCAAAACAAGATAATATGATGATAACTTTATTTTTATAAGCAGACAATCACTCCTCTGTAATTTTCATTTCTCATACTGTAAAGAAATAATAAAGCAATTATCCTAAGTAATCTTTCACAGTTGATTATTTTTAAACTTTTTTATCAGCTATAAAACAAATTTAATTTTTACCGAGACATGAAGCAAACTGGCCGGGATAAGACATTATTAATGTAAATGATAATTATAAAATATAAAGTTGGTTTTAATTATTAATTATAAAACCATTACACTGAGATGACTGTTGGATATTATTATTATTTAGGATTCCCACCTTGAGTATGGTTGCTTGTGTTGATTCTGAATCCATTTTAAACTGTTGAATTAGCCATGTCTTTTGAATTAGCCCTTATGGAAAAATTGATTGTAAAAAAATTAATTGATTTAAAATAAACAAATTAAAATGAATTTAAAATTTAGTTATTTTAATATATTCTGTAATGAAAATGATTTATCATTTTTAATAATTAAGTGTATAATAGCTATATATTCATTACATCGAATTGAATAAATTAAAATCTAATTTATTTAGCAATGATAAATTAATTATATCTATAAAAATATAAATATGATACTATCTTAGCTAGTAAAAATTAATATTTTTTAAATTGATATAATTACATATTTATTTTTAATAGCTTTTCCCTTTATCTTGAGACTAAATTCTTAATATTGTTGGTATCATATATTATACCAACAATATTAAGAATTAAGTCTCAAGATGAAGGGAAAGGGATTAGTCTCAAGATGAACCTTCCTCTTGACACTAAATTCTTGGAACAAGAATTTAGTGTCAAGAGGAAGATACATTCTAAATTAAATGATCCAGAAAAAGCTGTTAATCAATTTAACTTAAATATAAAAAATATTTTAAAAATGAAAAGCTTAAAAGGAAGTATTTCACTTAAACCAAAATTTAATGTTCTTTTGCTAAACACAATCACTTTTTAACAGATATTATATATATACTTCAATTATTGGATCAAATTTAACTATTTGTTTTTAATATTAATTTCACAAATTTAAATTTCATGTGCAAGAAACATAACTTAAATTTTTTACAAGAAACAATTCATTACCATTTTTATAATGTATTCATGCTTCAATTATGTTATTTTAATTATGTTATTTAAAATGGATACGATATTGATTAACAAATCCGGATTTTAGCTAAACAAATCCTGTTTCTCAAAAATCAATATTATATTAAATTGGGATAAAAAAATAATATAGTATAAACAATGTGAAAAAATTATCAATTTTAAAGAAACATGTTTAAATTGCACATTAATTTTTATTTCCTCGGGAATCCGCATAGAAAATATAAAATCGCATATGTATGCAATTTATGTACGGTCCCCTTGAACGCAAGTCTCTTCCCAAAGAAACATATCTCTGCTCTGTTTGTGTACAAAACGCTTTCTCCTCAGCCACCAGATCCTAGAAAGAGATTGGATGGGTCGACGACACAGGGCTCTTCGTACTTTTTCTTTCTCCCCTCTTCTTCGACGCGGCGAAAAGAAAAGAGAAAAAAGAAAGAAATGAGAAGAGAAACAGAATTAACCCGAAACTATTTGGCATGCAATGATTCTTTTTATTCAGGGGGGAAGTGTGGGAGGGGAGCTCGTGTTTTTAAGGTCTAAGCGGAGAAGTCTTCCCTTTAATCGATGTATGCAAGTTCAGTGCTTTTTCCGCGAAGATAAGGGTTAATAACTCGCCAAAAAATGGCATTTGGCGTGAAAATAATTGTGATCACTCGTTAGCATAAAACCATTTAAATAGAAAGTAGTCAAAGTATCGAGAATTAAAATCAATAAAATAATGGCAAATGTATGTGCTTTTATTTTTCGCGTAATTCTTAGAAAAAGCATTTCAAAAACATATTGATATTAATTAATAATTTACGGAAATTAGTTTTTGAAAACAAATTATGTTGATTTAATAATTTTTTTAAAAAAATGCGTTGTTTTTTTAGCAGTAATTTGAAATTTTAACTAAAGTTTTGAAAGTAAAAGTTGAGCAATAGATTATGATATTAATCTTTAAAAATGTAAAAAATTTTCATTTGTGATATAATTTTTAATAATTCATTTAAATTTTTTAATGATAACTATAATTATCACATTACTTTTATTTGCATAATATTATATCCAAATCCTAAAATATTTTTAAATATTATCGATATTTTGTCTTACCAAAAAATTTACTTTGTTTATCTACAACTAATCGTTAAAATTTAACAAATTTATGTTGTTAAAAAATATTTTATGCTAGCTTTAAAAGTGAATAACAGTTTGATTATAATAATAAAGAATGTAAAGAATTAAGAAAGTAAATACAATTATAAAAATTATAAAGATGCTGTGATATATAATGTAATATATTTTAAATACATTATACACAAATGTGTTTTGGTTCAATGGAGATAATGTTTAATTAATTCTTAATAGAAATATAAAACAGGAAAGAAAGAGATAGCTATAAGAAATATGTAATTATTGTTCTTTAAGTGCTGCAATTTGTCAATGTAAATCCAAAATTGATGAAAACAACATACGAAACAATATTTTTGTTCACCATGTTTAACAGATTTATTTCCCCAAATTTTTCCGAACACAATAACGAAAGTTTTAAATTTTTTTGTAATTAAGAAAAGTAAAAAACATTAATAAAAGTTAATTTTTTAAAGAAAAACTTTTTAAATGAAGGAAACTGAGAAGATGTAAACAAATTAATATTTACGAAGAAAATTTTAAAAATAAAATTCTCATCGAAAATAACAAAACAAATATATATACATAAATTATTCATTTTAGCGCACTATTTTATATTAATTGCTTATTAAATAGATAACCTTGCAAATATCAATTTTATTTTTTTTACAGTATATTATACTGTATTTTTGATATTATACTGTTCATTCGCGAGACAAGAAAACAGTCATATTCCAGAATATAATATCAGTAATTTATTATAAATATCGTTTTGATATTATGCACTGAGCAATCTAACTGTTAAAAACATTTTAGTTACATGCAATAATTTTTTAGAACAAATTATAAGGACCAACTTATATTTTATTCTAAAAGGAATTTATATAGAAAGTGGCCGTATTCAAATGTAAGCAGAGAAACACATGGGAAACCTCTGACTACAAATACCTACAACTATACATGTAGGATACCGAAACACAATGCTTACCCCTGCTATGTAATCAATGCCTTTAATGAAACCTAAAGCCTTCTATTATGAAGAATGATGTCCGATCATTAAACTACGGTTAGTCTCTAGTAAGAAGTTTAATCAACAAAAACTTCCCTAAATTTCTATAGCTAATTTATTATTAATTCATTGAATTTTTTTCTTGAGCCACTTCTTCATAATAATAGTCATTACGCAATTTCTCGTCAAATAGAACTTTGAAATCCCTTTGAATAGTTAAAACGTTGATCAATATAATATTTCTTTCGAAAATAAATCTTCAAAGTCTTTCTACGATTATTATGAAACTTGTCAAAGACAGCTTTAGTGCATCACTAATGTACAAATTATAAATAATTCCTTTTAGCACAGCAGGTAAAAATAGTGTCATTTAAAGTTTTTTTTTATTTTAAAATAATAATCTTCAAATGAGTTTAATAAGAAAAGTACGCAATTATTTTAGTATATGAGTTAAGGCATCATTTTTCATGTGAGTGATAGATTGATAGAGCAATTCATTGAAATATATCTATTTTTATCTGCTCAGAACATCGAATCTAAAAGAAAAAAAGACATTATGGTAAGTATTTTCAAGGCTAAATATTTATGTGCTCATCTAGTGAAGTGAATAGAATACAGTAGTATCTTAAGTATCAACTTCATCACTTGATCTCAATCTAAAAAAGTAAAGCTTTACCAGGTCAAAATGAGCATAGATCAGAAAAAATCCCACAAAGTATAACAAAACCTTTTTTTTTTTTTTTTTAACATAAGGCTTTTATAACAAAAGCCTTATAAACTTATTTGGGCAATTTGCTAGAGCTGTTAGATATTCAAACTGTGACGTAATTAAAATGCTGTTTTGGTTTCACGAAGAAAGAAAATAAATGATAAAAAACTATGCACTGAATAAATCATATTATTAAATATATTTTTAAATTGTCGGTTAAATTTCTCCTCATTAAATGTGGCTTGATAAATATCAGCAGTAGATCTCAGTATACAAATCCTAGCTATTTCTTAAATTTATATCAATTTCTGTTTTTCTATTGTATATAAACTTAAAAATCTTCCATTGAAAGCAGAGAACTTTCTTTAGCAGACGATACTTGCACGTAATTTTCCGTGCTGTAAGGAAGCAGCTGATGAAACCCCTCAGGAACTTTCTTGCTGCGAGAGGGGAGGAGTGCCCCACGCGGATCACCTGTAACATCCTGTAAAGAGGCCCACAGAAATGAAGAGGCTACCTTGAAAGAGGGACCACAAGGCGCAGTGGCCCTCGAGTCGTAAAAACGTGCCAAAACTTTTGACCTCCCCAATAAAGGCGGCTTCCGTTTGCGCGGTCAAGAACTGCTCCACCTTTTCTTTCTTCTTCACCACCATGATCATGATTTAAGATTTAGGGCTATATGAAGGAAAGAAAAGAATTTTACGATTTTCGGAGAGATTGTCCTGCATTACTTGTTTCGTTCTTTTATCATTCTTCTTAGACCTTTTCGGAAGTGGATGCCGAAGTTTATGAGTTTTCAGCTTCTCTTCCTAAGATCTGACGTCAGAGAAGACCTTCACTCCAGTGTTTATCTTTTGGACTCGAAAAATGAAAACCAATTCAAGCTTTGTGATTATTAGCGACATTTTTCAAATGCTTTTAGTAATAATAAGGCATTCTGTATCCACTCGTGTAGAATTCTTTATATTCCACAATGTAGTATCATTAAATATTGATGCAGACATGCTTGTAAATATTTAAGTTTTCAAAGCAGTAATTATGATAGAAAGCATTTTATATTCCCACTAATTAGGTCTGGTTTAAGTCCAAAAAAAATTGCATTTATTACAATCATTGTAAAAATCTATTTATATATATATTATAACTTAACCTATCATAACGAACATATTTGTGCAAGAGTAATATCACGCTAATCTACAAATGATACACAAATAACTTATCCTCAGAGGATAAAAATTAATTTTGCACTTGTATCAATACACTATTACTAACTTTAACTAGGAAGTTTGACGAATTGTTGAATAAAGCTTACGAGATTACACTATTTATTTAAATTAAAATGTTTTGAATGATTTTAATTTTTGATTTTTCTATCGTATTCTTTAAAGCATAAAAAATCATTAATATATTTAAAATGATTTCGCTATGATTAAAAATTAAATAAATACATGAAATAAATTAATCGAAACAGTAAAACAAATAAATAATGACTTTAAAGATCATAAATATATCAAAAAATAGAGAATCATAAAATAAGATGATAAATTTTAAAGTATACTTTATGGAATTCCTTATAAAGTTAATAAAGAATTTTGAACTATTCCATGGAAACAAAATGAGAGGAATTATAAGAATTTTCACTTAACCATAAGGGAGCTATGCCTGACAGGGCAGCCAAATTTTATTCGCTGCAGATTCATCTGAGGCAAATGATTAAATCAAAGGATATCAAAATTACATCAATTAACTCGAATGGTACAAGCCTTATAAAATCCAGACTTTAAAAAAAAAAAGGTAAATTTCTCTAGAGCACCGTAATGAGCTTTTTTTTTCTTTTGATGGTCAAGAAAGTAAGTATTTTACGAATAAATATTTTTATTTATTTTATTATATATATATATTACGTAATATAATTTACCCTATTAATTATTAAAACCGTGAGCTTTCTTTGAGGTAAGGATAAAAAAGCACTCTTCAGAGTGAAGTAGGGCTCTGGGCTCGATTTAAACTAATTTCTAAGAACAGGAGATGGATGTTTCGCGTAGTAAACAGCTTAATGGCCGATAGCCGTTTTAAGGCATTTTTAATATCCACTGTGTATTGTTTTCAAGGAGGAGCTTTTCACAGATAGGGAACAGTACTCACGTGTTGCAAACTTGTTAATCTCCCAAGTACCAACCCAGACAGAAGTGCCTGATTATGCTCTGATAAACAATGTCCTACCACTAGGCCATGATAAGACAGTATCCTCTCTCGCGTCACATAAGTACGGCCTTCTACATATCCTCCGAGAAATCGATTTAAGCTATATTAAAATTATAATGCAATTTTTAATATACCTCAATCATTAAATTATATTAAAAATTATATCACATTAAAAATGTTTTACGGTTTTCTTAGGCTATTAGGCTGTACAGTGTGTCAAAGTGATGAAACCACCAATTAAGTTGATATTTTCACATCCAAATTTTCAATGCCAGGAAAATTATTACGTCAATACGTAAATGGCATACATAACCTTCATTAAGCTTTCCCAATAAATGGTACCATTAGATTTGTTTTAATAGTAGATGATATTAATAAAGTTCTACATGTCTTTATTTAATTTATTATTGTTCTTTTTTTTAAGATTTAGGACTCATTACAAACATCTACGCCTGAATTAAAAATCGAACCCATAAACTATTAAACTGAAAGTTAACTATTCAGCTGTCTGCGCAATTTATTCCTACCACAAATAATAATATTTATTTTAATATTTATCTTACCTTTTTTGTCATTATATCTCAACGTTGTATAACTCTACGTTCATCTTATTCTGGCTGCTTTATTCTCAGAAAAATAAAAGAAATTTTTTTTTATTAGTGGAATACAAAATGACTATATAGTGAAAAGTGTTCGCGTCCCATTTTTAATCTCACTTTTATTTATAAGAAAATCAGAACTCAGTTTAGTAATTCTTTTATTTATTTGAAAATCTTCGCGGGATTGAATTTACTTTTCTTTTAGTGTCACAAAAAATTAATTTAAATCCCAGTTACTTAATGTAAAGATTATACTTACTAAATTTAATTCTTTTATTCATCAAGTACTCTCAAAATATTTTCCTAATATTTCTTCAACATCCTTTATCAAAACCACTTACATGCATTGGAAGTTTTATCACAATATTTATATATTGTTAGCATAAAAATCAACATTTTAATAAACAGGAAAAAAATGAAAACGTTTCGCTTTTTATTTATGACTTTCTTTTAAGATGATAATCAATAATTCATTTTCCGTTATTCAATGAATGGAAAAGAAAGTAAAGATCTCATTTTATTTCCAACTATAAATACCATCAAATAAACTAATGAATTAAAGTATAGTTAGTGCTTTTAAATATTAAAAAACATAAAATATTATATATCGAAGCAAATATGATGTTTGAAAAAAATTAAAAAGATAATGCAGTTTTTTTTATTTTATTTTTTTATTTACGGTAGCTACTTTAACGAAATCGATAATTCATATCTCAATTTTTCTTTTCACTTACAAAAACAGAAAAATTCTTTTCGTTGCCAATAACATAAAAGAAATAATAACGCTTTTTAAACTCTCTTAGACAAAAAAAGAGCTTATAAATTTATTCATTTTGACCTGCAATTCTGAGGAGCTGAAATTATCCTTAGTGCTTAAAAAAGAACGATAAAAAAGTATTTATAAGAAAAAAAATCACTGTTATTTAATTATTCTAGATAATTTTCTTCTTATTTCAGAGCATTAAGCTAAATCTGATCTAAAAGAATTGAATTGATAGAAAAAATGAAAATTAGAAAAAGTCAGAGCATGTTATAAGACCTCTATAATTCCATTTATTTAAATTGAATTAAAACAAACCCGCTTTTAGAAATAGAAATTCTCATTTGGGCTAATATTTGATTCGAGTTTTTTTCCTATCATAAATTAATAGATTTATAAAAAAAAAATTTAAAAAATAGTGATATCGATTATTTTATAAATTAAATTAATGTAAAATGCCTTATGATATATAAAATTTTCTTAACTTTTTTTTATAATATTTAAACATTTCATAATACGAGAATATTTATTAACATTATATATATTTTCTAGAAATTGTATGGTTTACTTTTAAGCGTAATTCGATTGTATTTAGTTTTATAAGATATAAATCTTTTAATTCATTTAAAGTTAAACAAAAAAGTGAAAGGAAAAGTGTTCTATAGCAACTGAATTCCCCTTTTTTATTTCCATATTAAATTTCTTTTTAGAGATTAATAAATTTTGAAAATTTATGAAAAGACAATAAAAAATAAAGCTTAATTGGCTTGATGAAATAAATAACTCATGCTATATAGATGAAATAGATTATCAGGTGTCTAAAACATACATTTCTGATATTTTTCTTATTTAAACTGTATGAGTCAAAGCAATATCATGCCTATTATGTTACACTCAAATAACTGTAACAAATAACACAAAAATGATTCAATTTCTCAAAAAGTTTTTCAAAAATTATTCAATATCTTTTGGACATGATTTTAACGCTCTCGACAGATATGCTACAGAAGTAGTATTTTTTATTTATAATGTTTAATAATAAAAAGTACTAGATATTTATTGAATGATTGATACATATTTGTAATATTACAGTATTTTCTGAATAATATATCTTATTACGATGTAAAGTCATTATTTCTGTATAATATTGCTATAACACATAATACTAATTTATTTATACCTATAAAATTCTGTATCATTATTTCCTACATAAAAGCTTCTGTATCTAATGTAGGAGAACTATCTAAAATAATGATACAATACTCTTTGTATTTGTAAGAGGGGCAGAGAGAGAGAGGGAAAAGAGAGAAATATATGCCCTATATTTATAAAGTTTCTGCTAAAAGACTATAAATTATTTCGCATTTTGCTATGCATTTTGATATGGCATAACAGTCTAAGTCTGTAAAATAATTATTTATTTTCCAATACAGAATTCTCAATTCTAAAAGGGAAATTTTATTATTTTCGATATCGATGCAAAATTTGATAAGCACATTTTGTTTCAAATGAAATTGGTTAAAGACAAATACTAAGCTTTTTATTTTCGTTAATACTTACTTTCAACAATTATTCTTAATTAAATACTAATATTGATAAAATATCGACATTGTTTCAAAAATCAAAAAAAGGGGGAAAAAAAGCAACTTTTCAAATGCTAAAAATTAACATTTAAAAACAAATCCCCCTTCCCTTTAACGTGTGAACATGTCTATATATTCTCTCCGCCCCATTTATAATAAACTTATTCCTTCAATAACAACGTTCAATTTGAAGGGTAATATAGGTAAGTAGACGAAAGCAAGATTGCCCAGGAACTGAAAAAGCAATGCAATCCCCTCCTTTGTAATTCGATTTGGCACTTTGGCAACCTTCCCTCAATGCCTCTTGATCAGGAAAGAGGGAAAAAGGGAATAAAAAAGGGAGATAGTCAAAATGCATCAGCAAATTGAAAGCTGCGCTTGGGGAAAAGAAGAAGAGGATTAGGATGGAGGGGAAAGGGAATGACCTTGAAAGTCGAATGAAGGGGGCAAACAGGGAAGCGACGAGGTCAACTAAGTGGGAAATCTGAAAGTTTATTCTTAAATTTCCTCGTTACATTTGGAAGAAATTAGGATCATATTATATAATAATTCGAGGAAGGATTAATTAGAGGGGAACAATCAATCCTTAACGAAATAATTTATTGTTTCCTCAACAAAATTATAAGATTATTGTGTTTCTACTTTTCTGTCTAATGAATCTTTACATATTTATCTCTTTTCATCTCATTTATCTCTAAAAGATTAAAGAATATTTTTAAATTTTGAACCTTCCCTTAACTTGTAGCAACATAATTTTTAAAAATTTCTTTGCTTAAAGAATGAAACAAAGAAGTTAAATACCAGTTTTATTTGTTTATTGATTTTTAATACTTTCATTTAGATTTGGCCTGTAAAAAGGTAGCGATAATAGAAAAAAAATCATTTACTATTTTTAAACATTAATTCAAATTTATAGATCTGCGTATGGTTGATTTATCAAAATCCACTGGTGATAATTTCTTAACACAAGGAAATAACAAATAACTGCAACATATTATACGGCAAAAATAAGCTTACATTCTAAATTTAAATTTGCATCTCTTATCAAATACAAAAAAATGAAAGATAAATAATTAATAATTACAGCGTCGTAATATCGCAATTAACATAAAAAAATATAATATAATAATGAAGTAAATGTGAAAAAACTGAATCAAAAATAATTAGCTGTTTATTAAGTAAAAGCATTTAATTTGAATATTCTATTGTTTCCTTAAAAGCATTCGAAGAAATGATAAGTCCATTGCAAATAATGGGACTGTTATAGCCGGAAAATTATTTCATCAAAGTAAAAACGATAAAACATAGATACACAATTTTTCATGCTATCTATTCAAAACTAGACTCATATTTCATCTTTTGTGGCCAAACATGACAGTTCACACGTCTTCGTTTAGTTATTCCTACCCTGTTAAGAGATTGCCGATAGCTGAAGTACTATTATTTGGCAGATTATCGCCTATCAAGATCAATATTTTAGCGCCAGAAGATGCTAGAAGCAGGGTTATCCATTCTCTCGCGTCAGAAGTAAAGATAAATGATCAGATCTCCAAGCTGTTTTTATCGCCAGTGGTAAAAATCATAAACATCAACACTTTGGCGGTTATTTTTTTATTTTATTTCATTCATTTATTTATTTTTGTATTTTATTTAGTGAGCTCTCGTCATAAATCCGGCAAAGTCAAATTGTTCTCGCGTTAAGTTTCGCTTTGACGGAAGCCAAAGGTTGTTTGACACACTGCTATCGTTTTTCTTTCTTTTTTTTTTTTTTTTTTCTTTGCTTATTCCTTTGTTAGAAAAGCACTGGCCTTGGAATTCTGCAGTTGTCTCTTTTCTGATTATTTTTGTTTTATAGTGCATATATATTGAAAAACTGATGGGGGAAATACTAGTTTGGCAACTTATAGTTTTCCCGCACTAATATTCGCTAAGTTCAAAATTGTGAGCAGGTGAGCGGAAATCGTAACTGTAATCGTCACTAAAAAAGTAAAGAATATATCAAGCTTAAAATTTTGTAATTAAGTGAGTAGTTCATTTCATTTATCCCCTTTTCTGTTTCCTGCTTTTGTAACGACTGGACCGGAAACGCATCTTTTTTCGTCATGTGAGTTCAGGAGAATGTCAAACTAACTCTTTAACAAGGAAACCTGCTAGAAGATATGATCATTAATTTCAACATTGCGAAAATATGAGCGACAATTACAAAGAAACGACTGCATTTTAGCATTAATTTATTTAATTATTTTTGTAACTATTTGCTAAATTTAAAATTCTGTTTAGAAATCAATAAAATTATAAAATGAATTTAATGTGAGCAAAAATATTTTGACCTTAACAACTATATTAAATTTTCATTTTTTATGATAATTTTAAGCTACTACATATGTGAGACAAAAAATCAAGTTTAAAAATTTTAAAACATATGACTTTTTAAATTCATCTTAATGATCAAATTTCAATTTTCATTTTTCTTTGGAATTCTACAAAAACTATGACATTAAATATTTTTATTATTCTAGTACATATTTTAAAAAAATATTTTGTTAATTAACGTATTTTTTATCAATTTAAATTAAGAAGAATATATTAGCATTATAATTTAAAAATCGATTCTGATATCAGATATCTGTATAATCATTGTTTTTCCTACTTTATAATTCCATTTATAGAATTTCACGAAAAAGAGATTTTTAAAAATTTCTGATGCAAGTATTAATGATGTTGTTGCATCAGTAATAAATTATGAAAACACTCAAATGAATTATAACTATCGTGATTTTTAAAAATCTAGAAAATTAATTATTCTGCACTGCTTATGAGCATAAAATTATCATATTAAAAATTACAACAAATCAATCATAAAATTTCAAAATGCTTACAACGATTTTCCATCTAAATGAAACATGTTTTTACAACATTTTTTTTTATGCAACAATGATATTTTTATGGAATTTTTGAGAAATATTCTCTGCCTTATACCTAAGTTTTAAAATTATGCTTTTTATTATAGTTTTATTCCCCTTTTATGATAAAAATGATTGAGAAGATTAGATATTAAAAAATATAAACATATTAAAAATGATATAATATTTTATGATAATATTTTTTAATATAAATATATTAAAAATGATAATAAAGATTAGATATTTACTAGTTCGATAAAAAAAAAAAAAAAAAAAAAACCCTTAAAATAATTAATTGAATGGGATCATAAGCATTCATCAATGTTTATAAAAGCTCCAAATTAGCAAAACTGATAATTTTATTCATAGTTTAAAGCAAAACGAAAATTAATTTAACAAAGCAAATTTCTGAAAAGCAAATTAAATTGTTTATTTAATAATAAATCATAAAAAAATATTGCAAATGATTGCGTATTTGGATTTGGTTCTGTGCTAAATTGCAATAATATACAAAAAGAGAAAAAATATTAAATTCTAATCTTTTCTATAAATTTCTCCTAATTTACAGATTTATAAGGAAAATATTTTATTAATTTATATTTATTGTGAGTTACCTATATTATCTAACATATAAAAATAGTAACAACAACTTTTATAGTATAGTATAAATTCAATAGTATTTTCTTCAAAGTAATAAATACGATACTTTAAATATTTAATATAATAATAAAAAATATATATAATACATTTTTAAGAAATTAATCATTTAAATATTTTAAGAAGTTGTAGTTCAATTAAATACCTGAAAATTTTACTTTTCTCAAATTATATTATTGTTTAAAATGAAAGATGATTGTCTTGAGAAATAATATATGTAATGAGAATAAAAAAATAGTCAAAAACAGTGTGAAGAAAATCTGTAAAAATTATTTATAGCAAGAATAATAAGTTTATAATCTCAAATATAGTTTTGTAAAAACTCCATGAAGAAAATGTAATAAAACTTTCCTAAAAGCTAAAATCTGAAAACAAATGAAAAAAGCATAAATAAAGAAAAAGAACCCATTGTTATATATTCAAAATACTGATTGAATTAACACAGCCATAAAAAAAATGCCTCATTACAACATAAATTGTTTAAAAAATGTACTTTATTACAGTATAAATATAATGAAGGAATAAGTATTGAATTTTGTTTAAGTATGTATAAAATAATTGAAGTGTGACTAAAAAAAGATGAAATTAAATCGGTACTAATAACAGGTGTAAGTACAATGTCTTCAAATATGTGAAGAATAAAAAATATATTTTCTTTAAAAATAAAAAAGGAAAATAAAAATATCTATATTTGCATAGTTCTAAATATGAGCAACAACCTTAACAATAGATATTACCGAATTCCATGCAAACTAATTATTAGAAACTAAAGTAAATAACACTACACGAAATCAACCCCTTTATTTAACCTTGACTAAATACATTTTTTTTTAAATTTACTGAGAACTGTTTCGAATATTTTTTACCAACTAATTCAAAAATTGTTCTAGTCATTCCTTGAAGAACATAATTTTTTAACTATTCTTTGCAGTCGGTTCTTCAAGCATGTGAATAAGATAATTTTTGTTCCACACGGATATACATAGTATAAACGGGACACATTGCTTAAATATTAATGCAGTCACCATGATTATATTCTCCCCTCACAAACTAGACTAATTAATTGAGACTCATTTTGTCATCCTTTCTTTGCTTTCCTACTGTACTTACAGGTTTGAAGGCCATGCTGGAGCACTTCACACATAAGGCACGTGTGCATTGAATGGTTTTTGTCATTTCCGGATGTCCTTCAAAGAGGACATTTAAATCCTTGTCCATAAATTAGAAATCATTGGGCAGAAATAGAGGATATTCGTCCAGATTCATATAAAATGGAATCTTTGTCAATTTCAAATGTTTTCTTTTTACTCCGCTTTGGTCATGTTGCACATGAAGGAAACTCAATAAACATGCTATAGTATCCAAAATACTACGAAAAAGCAAAACTACTTAAGTATCTATATAAGAATTACTGAAATATTTAAAAAAAAAAAAAAAACTAATAAAACATTTTCTTCATGATTTATTCATGAAACTATTAATTTATTTTGCTATTAATTTATATATATATATATATATATATATATATATATATATATATATATATTTTATTGATCCTTTGTACGAGTTGCATTCAAAATAGCTACCATGTCTATATGGACACTTAATAAAATACTCCAAAAAAACTTTTTATTGATAACCCATAATTCATTCTCAGACAATGCGGGAGAATGAACACAAATTTAATATGGGTTATTAGAACTGTTCGAGTGATTTTTACAAATGATTATAACGTAGGTGCCTGTAAAAATATAACATAATAAAAGATATTTAATAACTGTAGACCAAAAACATAAAAACCATTTATGAGACTTACTTGTTGATTTAAATTTGTCTGAATTTAAGAAAAATTTGTTGAAGTCTTCCGCTGCTCATCAATATTTAAAACTGAGTCCGGATCATTTTGTTTCAAAGTGAGTGATCTACATAAGTAATAGAGAATTTTGATTGTTTGCATGTGAGTTTTTTTAATTTCCTCCCTTGTTAATATGAATTGTATCACATGATATCTATGAATCAAAATTCTCTTTTTGGAAAGCAATATGAAGTGGCAATTTAATGATATCCAGCTGTTATATACACATGATCTACTATTGTTAGCTCCCCAAGATTGTGTCAAAACTTTTCTTCAATACCAGAAAACAGAATCAATCTCTGGGTGATAAATATGATTTTTATGAATGATGAACATATAAGAGTATTTCAGCTGCTTCAGTATTTTATTAGTTATCGTAGAAATATAGGATTTGTTATTATCATACAAGAAGATGACAATAATGGCCACAGGTTGTAAACTTATGTTTGCATGCAGCTTTAACTTTCACCATTTTTCCCATTTTCTAGACAGCTCTTCAATTTATTTCCATGTGTTTCCTATTCTGGATATTCTAATGTGTGGAAAAGAGTGAAGTGCTATGTAAAATATAAAAAAAAACATAAAAATATTTATCTTTATGAATTCCGTATAACATCATAAAAGATATCTTAAATTTGCATCATTCGGAAAGAATGCTATCATAAACTATTAATAAAAAATTCATCCATCTTATTGCTGTTTTGTAATTTTATTAAAAAATATAATTTTTTCTGATTATTTAATTGTTGAAATACAATATATTTTAATAATAAATCAAAATATCTTTCTATAAATTCAATTTTTAGATATAATTCTATTTTAAAAGTATTTTCTTATAAATAATATGTATTTGTCATGCTTTCAGAAATGTGCGAAATAGAGTGAAGTAATAATGGCGATGTCAAACACAAAAAGATACAATACAATATTCTAAATTACAAAGTAATTATCTCTTACGAACGTCTTAATTTATAATTTTTCAATAAATATACTTATAGAATGTAAAATGTAAAAATAACTTACGAAAATATGATTTCTATGTATTTGATTTAAATTGATGCTTATATTTACTTAAATAAAAATAAAACTAATCCTTAAATTACATTTTTTCAAAAATAATTTAAATGATTCTATTCAAAATGCTCAGTTAGCACTCTTAGAAACAGTATACTCTAGTAGTTTAATATCATAAATTACAATCATCCTCAATTGGTTCCTAAATATAAGAATATGTATCTTTAAATTAGATTCTTAAACTAAGCTTTATATCATTTTGGAGCTAAAGTGGAGTTTTAAAAAAATACTAGAGAAACAAGCTAATGTAGCCATGGAATAATTCGCATTAGGTTGGCACTAATTTACGGCACCTAGGGAGCAAGGAAATGCAGCATCTCTGTAATCTGGCGTCTTGTTAGACAAGATTTAAACACGGTTACAGGTTTCGTGGAGCGAATTCTGGGCGGGACAGGTTATTGCTACGCAAGTAAGATCAGCAACAAGTCGGGGTCAGTCGAGGCGACCTTTAACTTTTTGTGATAGATAATTTCGATGAGAGTTTGCTTTATTTGTTCACTCTTTATTTTTTTCTTTTATCTCATTCTTTTAACTTAGATTGTCTCCGCAGGGGAGCATCTCGGTTGGAAAGTTCGATTTTTCTGGATTTCTTTTTTTTCGAGGATATTTTTATTTGTACACGATGTAACCTTTGTACTGATGGAGCGATTCGTTCTTGAATTATTTTGGCTGTGTGTAACAAGACGTCGAATTATTGATTCTCCTTTTGCCGTTTCAAAAATCATATTTTTAAAACACGTTGCAATTTCAAATCACAGAAGAGTATATGAAGGATGGTTTAAATTTTATCTTAATGTTTTATATTCGCACTCTTGGTTTACTATTAAAAAAATCTGATTATTTTTTTAATGTAAATAATTGATGTTTGTTGACAAATTTTTTCAGAAATGATTTCCAATTTAAAAATAACATTTCTGTTGGTACAAAAAATTGTCATATAACTTTATTTTTTTGCAAAAGGAATTGACTAAATTTATAAATATGTATATTAAGAAGAGATTATATACCAATAAGAATCAGTAAATTAAAGTTTTGAAATGGACTATTTTTTTTTATTTGATTCTTGTAAAGTATATGAAGGTTATTAATGATAATTGAGATTACATGAGAATTCAAGTAAGAGTAGTAAAAGATTTTAAGGACATGAATGTGATTTCAAGATCCATGCAGAAATGGGATCACATTTACTATAACTGAGGATAATATAATTGTTGGGATTTTCTACTATATACTGGATAAAAGAAATGCTCGTAAAATTTTATTTAATATTTAATTTTCATATATTTTGTTCAAATTAAAGTACAACTTCCTTTTCAATATTATCTAACACGATGGATTCCGAATTGTCTGCCTAATGGTTAGTAATCTGGTCTTCAGTTTAATGATTCATGAGTTCGCTTCTCACCTCGAGCTTGGATGTTGTATTAGTACAGAAAACATTTTAATTTGCAAGTCCCAGTCTAATTAGCTCTTTTGTTCATTCACAAAAAATAGTTAAAATATCAATAGAAAATGACGATGCTTTTTTTATTGGAGTGCCTCTTGATAAACAATATAAAAAGAACTTTTAAAAGTTGCTCGTCAATTCGAATGAATGTTTCAATAAGACAAATCTAGTGTGAACTCTGTTTTATTAGATTATATGATTAACTATCAAATGTATTTACGCAATTTAGTTAAAACATTAAAATCGCCAGTTAAAATTACAACTATTTTTATTAGGATATTTTTAACCAGATAAACAACTTAACAAATATTTCCAAAAAATTTATTTACTGAAATGATTTGTTTTATTGAATCGGAGTTAATCATTGTTGCTTAACAATCTTACCAAGGATTGTTTTTCTTTATTCCAAAATAAAACTTTCTTGCATTTTTAATACTATGATTTATAGAATGAAAATAAAAAAGCATCATTTCATTATTAGAATGTTTTTGATTGCTTATGAAGCGAATACAAAATTCACCCGTTAGAAGTGAAAGTCTACATATTTCGGCACGCAGATATTTACTCAATATTTTACTGAATCATACAATAAACGTCATTGACTGAATAGTAAATAAACATCCTGAATAAATTGTAGGTATTATAATCTTAATGTGTGTATAATATTTCGCTATGCATTAAGGCATTTGTCATTTGCTACTTGAATAAGTTCAAATGAAAACAAAGCTAAGAGGAGAAAAGTTATAAATATTCTTTCTGAAAAAATATGTTTCTATGGAATTCTCATTTTGATATTTTTATGTTCATTTTTCCTTTTCAGGATAACAGCCTTCACTTTTTATTTTTGGTTTAAAACCCCAATTTTCGGATTATCGAAATTCAACAGCATATACTCATGAAAAGCTGTTCATAAAAAGAACATCCTTGTATGAATTATTTCACATAGATTCTACATTACAGATATAATAGACCTTCATTAAATGTATCTTAATTAACTTACAGATACAGTCAAATAAATGGTAATGTTATTAAAAGTAGTTATGTTATTATGTTAGTTAAGACAGTTGGTTACATTAATGCAGGTATTATTCTACAACGAATCTATGTTACTGAATAGAAAATTAATGTAATTTAAGGCATAGTTGCACTAAAATAGTGAATCTTGAAAGATTTTACGTTGTGTTGATATATATATATATATATATATATATATATATATATATATATAT
>JAPDSC010074781.1:102268-137520 GCA_026290005.1 Latrodectus geometricus | reverse complement strand
TTTAGTACTATAAATATATGAAATCATTAATCATTTTCTATGCATTATCTGTGAGCAACAGAGAAACAGAGATAGCAAAATTTTCGATATTTTTTATGCTAATAATCTATTATTATTTTCTTTGTATTAATTTTAGAAATTTTCGATAAGGCTGAAGTAGTAAATTTTTTATAATATTCCACACATGTTATTAAATTTTCTTATGAAACATTAGTAATACATATGATTATATATATATTTTTACTATAGTATTATATTATATATATATGTATAATTTTTTTTGATATTTACAATGAAAAAGTATAAAAGTAAAATAATGGTTCAAAATTCCAATGAATTTATAAGTGCTTAGAAGATCAGTTACTATTAAAT
The DNA here is from genome assembly GCA_026290005.1 of Latrodectus geometricus. Classification (NCBI taxonomy): domain Eukaryota; kingdom Metazoa; phylum Arthropoda; class Arachnida; order Araneae; family Theridiidae; genus Latrodectus; species Latrodectus geometricus. The sequence continues at coordinate 137,148 of JAPDSC010074781.1, read as the reverse complement.
AAAACCTACTAACACATAATTTAAGATGAAATCAAACTTCCACGTTTCAACCGGAAGAATAGTGAATTCCAATCTTCAAAAAATGTTATTAAAATTTTCAAAAAAAAAATTACGTTATTTAAAGCAACTAGTAACTAATTAAAATAATTACTAGTAAAATATATTTAAACTGCATCAATCAGAGACATGGAGAAGAAAATCCAATTAAGGAACTTACGATTACGGTATTTTACCCTAAATATCTCTCTTTACCAAGTCTTGCATTATTTTGGTGGAAGAATTCCACTGAAACCTGTATCTCATCTCCAGCCAATTAATGTGATACTAGCTGCTTTAATGAAGGTTGTTTTATTCCTGGCTTCATAAATAGAAGCAGGTCTTGAGGAGCAAAAGAAAACTTTTCGACTAATTGGGAAGAAACATTCGGAGAAGTCTTTTGTGAGGGTAACCAAAGACGATTTTGTACTGGGAGCTAAGGTGATACACGCAGTATCTTGAGCCAAAAATTGCATAATTAACCGGATCACCATTTGGCATCTGAGAGGAGGCTATTAAACTTAGATTATAAGAATTAATTTCGTAGTAACATCCAAAATTACAAGTCGAATGTAGGAATCCACCGAAGTGGCTTGGTTTGTGTAAAATATTTCGAGAATAAATTAGAAAGGAATTAGGAAGAACAACGCTGCATTCTATAGAAGATATAGGCTGGTCTGTGAATTTTAAAGTAGGTGGTTGGTTAATGGGAATATTTACGCTAATAAGAGTACAATGCCACAAATAAGTGGTGCACTGAGTCTATGAAAAGTGTCTCTGTCAGGCATGTTTGGATTACCCGAGAAGCTCTTTCTTGTGAGCAATTAATTAATAGCTTATTTGCAAATTTAGTGGAAACGTCTTTCGTGAAGAATGTAATTAAGATATGAGAAATATACCTAACTATAAGAAGTTAGTATGGAATAATTGTAATTATGAAACACATTTATGTATAAATATTCTTCAAGAAAAATATAAATATGTGATGTTTAATTCTGATTTATTTATGAGTATAAAAATAAACTTGAAATTTTACTATACCAAAAAAATGCGATTTAATTAGATTATATAAATTATAAAAAATATTTTAGATAATCTAATAATGATATGAATTGATTTGCAATTGACCAAATACATTTTGCTTTACACAATACTAAAACTATGTATTGTAGAACAATTTGAGATTACAATCCACAAAGGCAAGAAACGACAGTCCTTTGCAATTTTAAACATCCTCATATTAATATTTATCAGTTTTGTGTATAAATTGAAATTTTCGCCAGCATCTCAGCATCGCCAATTCTGAAATTTCTTCTGAAGTGTGTCTCTTTACGAGGGAATATTGCTTATCATTGTTTTTGATCGTGTCAAAAATTGTCTTAGGATGTTTTATAGAATTTTATTCCAACCAATTAAACTGTTAAATACGAGATAAAGACGACAGTTGAACTTTCGGTTGTAGTAGCAAATGCTTCGAAGAATTATACCTTGCTCTAGAGTTATGATATTCATTTCCTTTTGATATCTTTCGTTTATGAGCTCTATAACTTATAAATTTACGCTATGAGCATTGGAAAATTATTCCATCCTTATCAAATAAAGGTTTTTCTGAGATTACGAAGTGTTGCTTTTCATGCCAATTTTATTCATAAAACAATTTCAGTTTTCTTTGGGTCTTTAACAAGATAAATATCTTTCAATAAGAAAAGCTAAAATTCTTCGTTGATTGTAAATATATCAGAGAAAAATTGATAACTGAGAAGAAATAAAATGGATTTTTAAGAATAAGCTCTTAATTAACTTAATTCAAAATTAACGATTATACTTATGTAAAATTTAATTTCATGTGCTTGTAGTGAGAAAATATGCATTTTTTCTCCAGAACATGAAAATCTTTTAAACATGCTAAAATATTTATATACAAAAATCTCTTTTAGACCGATTAAATGTAAAATTTATGTGTGCATCTAAATTAGAGACCTTAGTTTTCTCATACAGATTCATCCACTTGTGAATTTTAATATATATATATATATATAGAACAACTTAGGCGACTCCCCATTTGTCAACCAAAATATTTGTCAATCTTACGGCACAAAAAAAACATTTAAAAAACATTTTATTTAAAAAAAATAAAAAAGGTAAATTACTTTCTGAAAAGTTCTTCATATTTAAAATAATCAGAAAGTACATTTAAAAGTCTATGCAACGGAATTCATGTTTGCTTTATTGATTCTTTATATTAAAAAATATCTAATAAATTTTTCTTTAATATTTAATACTTTCATTTTTCTATTACACTAATATTTTACTATTTACTACATATTAATTTTCTAATGATTAAAAATGCCATTTTGTAACATTAAATATTTTGAATTTTTTTAGCAGTTGGTTGTTAAAATTAGAAAATTTAACAGTATTTATTTGGTCAGAAAATGTGTCTTAAAACAATGAACAATTAATTCGACTTACTCAAATGATTTTTTTTTTACATTTATTAATTCTACTTTACATAGAATCATATTGGTTTAAAAATATTTTATCAGAATATTTATTTTAAAAATTTTCTTTCGCTCTCCTAAAATATCTGTTAGTCTCTCATGCGTTTCATGTTCCACCAATTAAAGCTCATAAAAACAACATATAAACATAAAAAGATATAATTTCTATTAAAAATCTGTATAATTTTGTATCGATGAGATTTAAAAATAAAAATTGATTAATATTTAGAATATAAGTAATTGTGAATTCAATAATACTTAATTCAAATTACTTAACTAAACTAGTTTAGTCTGACTGAATTCAAGTAAAATTAGTTTTATGCATTAACTAACATAAATTGTTCGATAATTTTTATTGTCAATGGAGCATCTAAAATATATTAAAAGTAAAGTGAAACTGGAAGGAAACAAAACAATAAATTTAAGGATGGGAAGTAATTGTTAAATGCATTAACCAGTAGAATCAACTGCTGCTAAAAGTTATTAACTTTATATCAAGATTCAAAAGAATTCAATTATAGTTAATTATTCAATAAAAGTTTAAAAAATATTTAAGGAAATCTATAAGATGGAGAATCACCAAGTAAATAAAAATAATTATCCCAATAAATTTATCCCATAAATTGAATAATCTTTTGATGATTAAGAAATAATTACGATTCATTCGAATTTGTTATAACTCTTTTTGTTTGGAAACTATTAAACTGTTTTTATATACCTGTTTCATTTCACTAATGACTTAGTAAAATATTTTAATTAGTACTGTAAATTTGAAATCAGTTTAAAAGAATAGATATGTATATATTAAATATTTTATATTTTATACATAAAACCATTTTAAAGATTTTTTTTATTTCCCTGTATAAATCTGTATGTATATAACTATATACTCCAGTACACTTCAGAAAAGTATTATTAAAATATTATTTTCTTTTATAAATAATATATGTGTGCGTGTGTGTAGGCAAGTCTTCAATAAGGACAAAAATTTAATTTTTAAATATTAGACAATTAATGTTAATAATTTTTTATTTTGTATAGGAAAAATTAAGTCCTGTTTTAAATTTTAAAATAATATAAGTACTTTATCATTATTCATATCTACGCCAACCAGTTGAAAAAATCTTAATTGGTATTTAAATTACAAGAGAAGCAAATTAAATTGCCACTAACCAGTCATTATGCATCTTCAACAAATAATATACATTAATGATAATTAATGTATATTATTTGTTGAAGATGCATTTATAATAAACACAATGGGAATGCTTGGCATAAGATAAATTAAACACAATGGAAATGCTTGGCAACTTAAAATAGACTTAATTGATTTTAATAAGTAGATGACCTGATAATATTGTTCTTACAACTTTATAAAAGTATTTCAATCCTTTTTGGAATATAATACATTGAACAAAATAATTAGAGAATACTTATTTTAATTTCCGCATCCATCAATAATAAAAAATGATTAGAATAGGAAAAGTCAAATTTCATAATATCTCATTTGCATTTATTTAAATTTGTTCGTTAAAAAGTAATTAAACACTTTTAATTTACATAAATTGCTATTACTGTAGTAATAATTATATGTAATTTAAAACATTTTATTTTTAAACTTAATAAAATATGGATCGCATCTTTAATATTTGTATATCCTATTTTATGTTAAATATTTAAATTATTAATTCTATGTATCATTAAACTGTAAAACAAGTCAACTATTTCATAAAATGCTCTTAATAGCTCAAACATTTAATTCTCACTGTACATGGGAAATACGATTAAATTTTTTTATCGCATTCTTGTTTATTTCAATCATAGTTGTTTTTACACGAGCGTGTATCCCAGCATTTTGATTAAAATAATGTTTTAATTTATATCACAAGCCCATTTATTACGTATTAATTGCGACAGGAATTAAAAATGGAATCGAACAACCCAATTACATATCAAAATCAGCATCTTGACTCGATATGATGTTAAAATTTGTGGTTGCGGTTGTATATGAATTTACCAAAATTTTTATGAATAGATTTACACTTTTTAGAAATTTGGACATCATTTAATTTGAATTTTGCGGTACTAATACTAAAAATATAATCTAAAATAAAATCTCAATTGACTACAGCTTTTAAAGTCCATTTATGTAGAAATATAAACATACGCTTTTTTTTTTGTTAAGATTATTTTGGAAAATGTTTTTGGTATTTTTGTATTTTTACTCATTAGTTTCTATTTTTAAATTAACTTTAATTAAAAATTTTATCTGTATCCAAAACCTACATGAATTGTTCAAAACTGAGAATGATAAAAAGATTGTAAAATTTGAATATAATCTTAGGATTAATATCCAAAAATATTTAGAATCAGTGCATCCTTCACATACAATAGTTTTTTTTTTTTTTTTTTTTTTTTTTTTTTTTTTTTTTTTTGTCGAGTGCCAGCTAGGCTGTTAATATGGGCTGCCCTGCTCCCCTTTTCCAACTGAACCATAATTTGGTGTGGAGTCTGACTTCCTCAGAACAACGTTTTATAGAGTAGGCAACAATTTATACAAGGAAATGACATAGACAGGAAAGAGAGAAAGTACATCCATAACCTAACCGGGATTCGAACCCATGACCTCCCTATCCACACAACATCCCTATCAAGCAGGCTCTCTGGCAGCTAGACAAGGTGGGACACAATACGACTGTTGTTCAAATATAATAAAACTAACAAGTTTCAAGTTTGCCCTTCACAAAGTATAATATTAGAACCGCAATTTACAGAGAGAAATTAAATCAAGTGTGATTTACTATAGGTAAGTGGTTTTAAGTTCCAACTTTTATCTAGTAAAGTTTGGAGTTAGGATAGTTAAGGGTGAAAATATCAGATATGCTAGAATAAAACGAAAATAAAAGAATGTACAGAGTTTCTAGATGCCAAACAATAAAATAATTTAAAAAATACTAAATGATTTTGTGACCTAGTAGAAAATATAGTAGTCAGCTTTCTTCACCTTTTCATCTGATGGATCCGGATTCAAATCATGTTAAAAAAGCAAAAATTTCTTCTAGGAAGTAAAACAGAAATTATGTGAAAATTCTGGAGTTAACATTAACACATTAAAAAAATCTTACACCCCCCCCCCTGCATTAAAAAATTTCAATATTCGACACTCAGTATCTAATTTAATATAGTTTCTTTTAGCATTATCACTATATTTTACAAATTTGAGATAAGGTCATGCTATTAATGTTAAATTGTGTGTTTAACTGCAATAACTGGAAGAAGAGAGTAAAGATTTTATTCAATCAATTTTAAATACGAGTTGTTGTTCTCAAGTATTTTAAAGAATTATAGTAATCCATAGATATCCAAATATTATGTACAGAAATAGTGAAAAAATACAATAAATCTGAATGAAGGCAATCTGAATCAAAGACTCATCATGGCTAAATGACTTAAGATTTTGTTCCTTTGAGTAGAACAACCATTCGTTCAACATTAACATAGATCAAATGAGATTCTACATTTGACCTTTGTTAATGTTGAACAAAAGATGAAGGGTGTTCCATTTCTTTTTTCTGGTTACACACCTGTAAGTCTTGTGTTGAGGAATTTTTCAACTTTCTTTCCTCAGAATGCCTGAATATACACCATTTCTAATGAAAAATCTTCCTGGGAAACCACAAGTTCTGTTTTTCAAATGATTTGCAACTTCCATTTGTTGCATCATCCATTATGCATTATCAAATCAGATTTCAGATTGTCGTTCAAGCATTATTTACTCCACAACTTATTATCATGATATCAAATCAAGCGATGTTGAAAAATGTTCGTTGATCGCAATTAAGTTACTGAAATGCGTAACCTTTAAGTTGTATTATTTTTTTTCCAAAACTTTCGAATGCTTAAATTTATATGAAACATGTTAAATACATATATCTAAATCAAAAGCTTTATAATTTAAATGTGAAACTTTTTAACATTTAAACATTGGAAAGTATATATGTGTGTGTAATAAGAGATAAAGTTAAATGATATGAAATGATGTAGTTAATAGATGTATTTGTATAATTTATTTAAAAATTTGTGAACTTTGTATTTTAGTGAAAATCTGGTTATACTTTTATGCTATTTATATATATTATATCAAGGCTCAACATTTAATAAGTTTTTTTTTTCAAATGTATTATATCAGAAAAAGTATATAAACATTTTTTTCTAGAAAAAAGCTATAACAAAAATGTTACATAACTAAGTAAAGCTATAACTAAGAAAATATGTGTGAAAAGATTTATTACAAACATTTCATTTTATTTATCAAAAACATTTAAATACTGAAAAATATTTTCGAATCTATAAACAGTCATACAAAATACAATAAATTAATTCTTTTCTTTACACACTTTCAACACAGCATTAGAATATGATGTAACAAAAAGAATATTTGTAATATGACAGCCAAATAGGGAAGAAGATGCCACATTTATCATCTTATTCAAAGCACTATCCATCTAAAATTCAAGCTTTTAATCACTGATTCGTTAAGTGTAATAATAAACGCTTGGACAACTAATATAATCTAGACAAGAACTATATCATTTGGGACTTTAAATCCATTATTTAAAACTTAATCCCTAGCAGCGAGGGAAAAATATCGATTACTGAGCAAATTACAGGAGGAAGAATAAAAAAAGTTACAAAGGTGAGTAGTGACTTTAAAAAAAAAAAAAAAAACAAATTGTTGCAATCTCTCCCCTTCTGGTGAAGAAAAAAATAATTTCAAGTTAAAAAAAAGTCAATATTGCGTAAAACTCCCGATCGTCACGTCAGTCCAACCCGGCATTACAAACCACGCGAGCGATCCGGGCAATTAACCATGATTAACTTTCCACTCAATTCCTGAGCGTGGGTGGGAAGGGGAAGGAAAACGTTAACATTATAATTTAAATCACTTCAGAAACAAAATTAAAACAGGCTACTCACCGTTTTACCATCAACCACGTAGCTGAGGGAAAAAAAGTAGAAAATTTAATGGTAAGGGGGGGGGAATTGATTCTACAAAGAATATATATACATATATACATACATATGTATGTATATGTATATATATAATAAAAAGAAATAGAAAAGGGGAAATTATTTATGAAGAAAAAGAAACAAAAATGTTTGAACTGGCGAGAGGAGAATTATTTAAAAGATTTTTGGATAAGCATGGCAGGTTGATAATATTGATTTATCTTTTTTTCTATATCGATATACTTGAAGGAAACATAATGGTAAAAAACAAACAATGCAAATATCTACTTCTGCCGTAGTTTTCTTATTGCATGGGGATATCAACTAAAACAACATTAAAAAATGAATTTCTCAAACATAAAAACAATATTCTTTTAAAAAATCTTCAATATTTTGTGTACAAACCTTGTTCGAACCTTAATTTCCAATGTGGTTTATTATAAGAAAAAAAAAACGTCTTTGTGGAAGAAATTCTTATTTTAAGCACTTCTAGCAACCCTAATTGCAAAACCAAGAAAGATAATTCGATAACAATTAGCAGTTTTAGAATATTTCAACAAAATTTGTTTTGTAGACAAAATGTTGACCAAGTATCAAATGATTAACTTTATAAACTTCTGTGAAGTGTGGTTCCTGCAAAAATCAGTAGCCAGAGTAGCCGCACATTGTTGGAGATTATCATTGCTATACACCTCAACATTGATTCAAAGAGACTTTGGATGTGTTCTTTGGGTACAGCTTCCACTCGTTGCCAAAATTGATCTGGTGTAGTAGCTGCGGATATAATTTGATTCAATCGTTGAGCAACCATGGACCTCGCGTTTTCTACAGTGAAGGGTCTGGAGAGCGAGTTGCTTTGGGAAGCAATTCTATCTGGTGATTGAAGAAGAACCTTTGGCTGTGGGTAAGTCCTGAAGGTTATGAAGGACAACTGGCTGCAGCACATCGGAGAAATAGCGCTGACTGTTTTAAAGTACCAGGAATGCCTACTAGAGGAATGCGAGAGTAATATTCAATACTGCCCTGTACCAGAATACCAGGTGCAAGACCATTTTGGTGGTGCATAACGCAGTTGTTTATCATCCTCTCTCCACAGTGTCTCAAGATTCGAATGCGATATCGTGGTGTTGCAGACAAAAGCGTGACTCGTCAGTAAAGACAATATTCTTCCAATTTGCTATCCACATCCTTCTTTAATCGCACAATTGGTGGTAGAGACGTCTGTGGAGCTGTGTCAAGGGTAGACAAAGCAATGCACGTCTTGCAGACAGACTACTTTGAGCTAAACGGCGTCGAATGGTACGCGCAGATACTGGATGATGCGATACAGACTGATAAGATGCTGTGCTATGGTTCGTGATGTAACTGAGCGATCTGCCACAGCCATGTACATAATTTACCTGTCATAACGTGAACTGGTGTACTGAGGTGGTTGCGATCGAACACGTCGAAAGTTGTTCTTCTTTACATTCAGAACTTGCCCACCGCCATATCACACTATAATAGTGTGTGACCACATGTGGCATGCATTGTCCAAAGGTTCTTCGTCAATCGCCCGATAGAATTGCTTTCCTGGCCTACTCGCTCTCCAAACCTTTCACAGTAGAAAACACATGATCAACTTTGGCAACGTCAGGAAGCTGCTTGGTCCTCGGTACCCAAAGAACACATCCAAATTATCTTTGAATCAATGCCGAGGTGTGTAGCAGTGGTAAACTCCAACAATAGTGGCTACTCTGGTTATTGATTTTGGCAAGAACCACACTTCACTGAAGTTTATAAATTTAATTATTTGATACTTGGTCAACATATTATCTACATAATAAATTTCGTTGTGATCTTGTCTTTCTTGGTGCTGTAAATTGGGTGGCCAGCAGTATATTAATTAATTTAATACAAAAATTAGACTGAATGTAAATTTTATGATCCTTTTTATAAAGTAATACAATGGAACAAAATGGAGAATTTGTATTATTTCATATAAAAAATAACCATTAAATAAATATGTTTGTATTAATTGTATTTTTGCTACAAATTTAACAATATTTTTGAATTATTTAATGCATTTTTATTCAATATTTAAATTGAATCTGTTTTTTATGTAATCTTATAAATTTTACTCAAAAAATGAATTATCATATAATTATCTTGGTAATTAATTAGATTTATGAAAAACAAACTTTGGGCGTGATCTACTTTTAATAGGGTAATGAACTACGTTTTATTGTTTCCATACATTATTTAATTTTTTTTAAGTTCTTGAAATTTGAAGGCTAGTGGATTTTTTAAGAAACTAATAACTTTCGTTGATGAAACATTCATTTTGATTAATAAATGGGTTAAAATATTTCTTAAGATATATAAATTTATTTTCAGCTGATGAAAGAGTCCAAAAATAAATATATTAGAAACAAATTTTAATGTAAATGCTTTTAAAGTTCAACTTGAAACTATTTATTAAACATAAATATCAAAATAAATGAAAATTGTATATAAAATTTTGAAAGATTTTCATTTTGTTCCATTCATTTCTCGTATCCTATATTTTTCTGGTAGCCAAACATTCGGTAAATGTGAGAATATCTCAAATGAAGAACTCTAATAGTCATTGTACATTTTTTCCTCTCTAAATTTCCTACACTTTAGAGCAAAGAATTATTAGGTACTACAAATTTTTGAGCACATTTTTTTTCTGCTGAGTTAGGTATCCAATTTACTAATTACAGTTTGTAAAGTATTCTTACATCATGTCAATAAGACCCAAATAAAGAATTTATTGATTAAAATGTTACATAAATAAAAGAAATTTTTGATTTAATTTTTTATGCACTGCACTCGACAAACTCTTTTGATATAATTTGATCTAGTTTTCCTCTCAAATGTAAAATTTCAAATATTCAAATATTTTTTTTTTGATAAAAACTCATTGTAAATTACATCCTCTGTTAGAAATTCATTTTTAGATATGCATATTTGATTTATTATAATTATTCTATGATATCTGTTAGAATTTCATTTAATATAATATAAAAATGTCACATTATTCAATATTGTTCAGCAAAACGTAATTAAAATAAATTAGAAAAATCTATCCATTATTTTAACAGATATCGAGGAAGCTGAAATAAAGTTCTTTTTATTTAATCTGCCAGGTATCAAATCACGAAATTTGTAGTTGAAGTAATTCCCAAAAATAAGATATATCACAAGAAGAATTGTATTGTATGTTATTAGCGTAAGATAGAATTCTAAAATTAAATTTAGAAACAATTTTTGATACGAATCGGACACACACAAATGTTATTTTATTCAATATTTTTTTCCTGTAAAGTTATAACAAATCCACTGAGCATAAAAACCTAAAAATTAGACATTAATCACATAAGTGGTTGAATTCCTAATTAAATTCATCTAATTTTAATTTTAATATTAGCATTTAATAAAGCTACATAGATGATTATTAGTGACAATCTTAAATCTATAAAAATCTCAAGTAATTTATTAAGACTGAATTCTAAGAAAATTTATCACATAATTTTTAAGCACCATAAAAATGAAATACCGATAAGCAACATTAATTTTTTCAAGGATTTGAGTTCATATACATAAAGTGAGAAAAACAAAACGGATATTAACTTATAAGGGGCTTGAAAACACAGTTGTAAATATATTTTTGATATATTATCAAGAAATCATTTATTTCACATTTCCAATTTTATTTTACAATAATCAATAAAAAATATTATCAAAATTGGAATGAATGATAAACTACCTACATTTAATAAACTACTTTTTACAAATTTTAATTACAAATTTACTACTTAAACTAATTGCAAATATTAGTAGCAGTTTCTTTTTATGTTACAATATTAAGATTTAAATGAAGTCTTTTAAGTTATAGCAATTAATTTGTAAATGGTAATGTTTTTCTATTTTTTTTAAAAAATAAAAGGAAAAAAGAAAAGAAATTTTTTTGATGTAATTTATCAACGTGTATTTTTAACAACATGTACTTTTAATTTTAAATTTTAAAGTAGATACTCGCAAGCAATTAATTTGATTAGAATTGAAATACTCAAGATTTTTCACATAAAAGTATAAATTTTGTAAAGGAAATTAGAAACTAAAATAAATTGGTGCTTGGAAATTATGTGTATTATAATTATAGCAGGGTTGAACAAAAACTTTAATTTAGCCAATCTGCATCTTCTTTAAAATATTTTAAGTAAACAAAATATGTATTGAAATTTAGATTTAGATACTAAAACTAGATGAGAGTTGACTGTTGAAAAATATATTCAGAAAATTTGATATAAGGAACAAATTATAAAAATGAAAGTTATTAAATGAAATTGCGTGAATATAAAAATTTCGTTACGTATTGGGGCTAAAAAAACAATGCAATTTTATGTGATGAAAATTGAAATGCTGCTTCTTAATCTTCTCAACAATACTATAAAAGGTTTGACCTAGTTTATTTTGTAAATTTTATTATAATAATATTTAAGTATCAAGATTACATATATGATTTGATTTTAGATACTAAGCTGTGTGCCTGCCCTTGGGCATCTACACATTCATCGGAATTTCTAGGGCTTAAAATGACAGGCTTAAGATGTTATACATATATGAATAAAATTTTTGCACCTTATTCGCTCGCACGCGAGCGAAATAGTTTAATTAAGTATCATATATATAGGAAGAACAGAAGAAAAAAGTTAAATTAAAGGATAATAAATATGAATTATATGCATTGAATTAAGAATGACAATTGTATATTTATCTACATACGTAAATATAGTGTTTGAATTAAACATTTCACCAAGCCTTTCCCCCATAATTGTTTTAATATTGTTGTATGATTAATAAGGAAAAAATGGTAATCTGAAAAAGTCATAAGCTCCAAATGGTAATTAATTTTTCCCACTTATTTAACACAGCTACGGAGCGTATAATTCTGCATGTTTTAATATGTTGATACATTAATATAATATATTTTCGCTTTATAAATTGAAGAACAATTGATAGGTTATTAAAAACATGATTTATAAATTTTGACGCATACTAATTAGCTTTTAATTATTTGTGGTTATTCAAAAATAAATTAAAAACTTTGATTGTTATAATAAATATTCTATATTTATGAAATGATTAATAATAATATTTATAATAGTGTTAGATAAACATAATAGAATTTAATATTTATTGAACATAATTTATTCTTGTAAAAAATATATATATAATATTCACATAATAATATTTACCCTGTATATATTTTATGTATGAATAAATACTTATATATTAGAAAAATAAAATATTGAATTATACTAGTTCATATTACCCTATTGTAATTTTATTTGATTTCTAGAAATAATCTGTAAATTTTTTCTCAATGTTAGGAATAGTATAATTATATATTTGTAATAAAATTTTTTCTAACAGTTAAATTTGTTATTTTACATGTTTAGTATACTTATATTCTTTCTTGGACAAATTATAGTTTGTTTTTAAAGAAGATACTATTTTAAATCATTATGCAGTTAGTTTTATCAACATTAATCAAAGTTTTTATCCAAAAGTCGGATGATTCAGTTCACTCTTTTAATGTTTCTCGAACTAAACTGTAAGATTTTCATACAACAAATTACTTTTATGAAATATTTTTTCTTTTAAAAGTTAACGATCTTAAAGCTAACAAAAATTTAGCTAAAACTAACGAAGCTTATTTATGAATTGATAAAATAATCAAAGTTAGTGTAAAAAATAAGAATAACTAATGAAAATTTAAGAAATTGAATGGAAATATTATAATCTTTTAGATACTTAATTAATTTAATTTTTTAATTTCATGGCCTTGATTAGCTTATTTTAATCATATCAAAATATTAGTCTGTGACTATGAAGAAGAAAAGTATTCATAAATTAACCAAATATTTATATGATTTCATATGCTGAGTGGGTTTCCGCAAGAATTCTAACGGAAACATATATTAAGTTAAAACATGAAAAATTTGGTTTCACTATTATTCTTTGAAACTAAACATCATAATTTAAAATTATATAAACTTTATGTTTGCAACTAAAATATTTGATATTCATTTATTTTTAAAATTGACTTCTTTATTGTTGAGTAAATGAATCAATTAAAAGTTTATCTGAAATGGAGAAATAATTATCACATTGACATTTATTTTAATATAAATTTCATTAATCATTTTTACATTATCTTTAAACATATTTATATTTTCTCGTCTTAATGAATAAGTATCCCTGATAAATAATTTTGTCAAAAAGATAAATATATTTTACTATAATTCATATTTTTTGGTAAATATATATATAATAACGACTTATTTACTGGAGCTTCAAATTAAATAAGAATTCTATAACACAAAAGTGCAAAATTTATATAATGCGAAAAGTAGTACTTTTCTAAAATTCGTAAGATTTAAAAGCAATTGTGATTAAACGTCATTATTAATATACGATAATCATAAAAGATATGGCTTAAATCATACAAATTAAATATTTAAAATAAATTTAAAAGAAGAAAGGAATTTTGGAAATCTTTTGAATATATATCAGAATGAAAAACTGCTAAGAAAAACAAATCGAACTTCTATTGTTTATTTATATAAAGAATGAGGTATTTTAAAGTAGTAAGATGCATAAACGTAGAATGCTATTTCATCCAAATGAATGACGGCTATAAAACGTGGAAGATTTTTGAACTAAATCGGCTTATAATATAAAGAGGCAATCTAAAACTCAGATAGCTTCATCGCCCGGAGAAAGATAGTCAAATTTTAAAAATCAAAAAACTGGAAGAAAATTTGTTTAGGAAAACTATTCAAGAAAGCAAGACCAATCTCTAGGATATAGAATCAGAATAAAAAACATATTTCGTAAAGTATTTACAATAAACTATTCAAAAAAATATTGATATATAAAATAAATGTTATTGTAGAGTTCATCGTAAGTATATTTTATGAAATAAGAAAGAAATATCTTGGTAACGAAGGAAAAAATTTAACATCAAAAATTAAATTGAAAAGGAATAATTTTTGCCTTAGAAAATTATAATATTTGAAATGAACATAAGGAAGAAATACCACGAATACTCTTTTAATAGTAGTGTAGTGTGATAGCAAGGTTTTCCTTATTTTAAATGTCAGAAGGTTCAATACCTGACCCAGCAGAAATACTTTTATCTGAGAGGAACTACAAATTATGAAATTTCTCAAGGTTGCAATTGCCTCTGCTGATATGTTGAAGAGTACAAAATGGGTTACATGTCAACCTCCTCAAATGACTGATGAAATTGTGCAGTGGATAAAGTATTTACGTTGGCAGTGTCTTCATGGATCAAGCCATTTTATTATTTAGAAGCATTTTAAAAGTACATAAAAGCATCACACTTAATAATTCTTGGATTTGTAGGAATTGATAATAAAGCTTCAGTATCAAAAATCATGACATAAAAAATCAATGTAATGTGTGCTATAAGCAAAAATAATATATTATAGTTCCTAAAAAAAAGTGCTCTTTTGTACAGCTTATATTGTTTGAAATACATTTTTTCATGGTAAAATAAAAAGTAAAACAAAAGTTTGAAAATTTTCAACTGAAGCAATTTACATCTCTTTTTAATTCATCACATTTTAAATATGAATATTTAACATATTGATTAAATTCTCTAGAAGTTATTAAATAACATATTTTTTTGCCAAACATGAAAATTGGAAATTGAAAATTAATTTATTAATTAAAATATACCTTAATTGATTTTTTCACTCGGACAATAAATAATTCTATAAAGAATATCTTTTTTATAATTTAAAACTTTAGAACAGCATATTGTTTCATACCATTTCTACAAAATTCTATAGATGCGTATGTTGGTTAAAAAATACTCACGAAAACACTTCCCAAATTCTTGACATTGAGATAAAGAAGATTCTTCAAAGAAAACATTTTTGGACGGAAACCAAAAATGCTTTTACTGTCATAAGAACTTCTTGCTTCAATGGATTCATGAAATAATTCACATTTAAACCATGAAATTGAACTAAAATATTCTGGAATATTTGGCGAACACTACAAAGTTGCATTAACAAATATATTTTTTACGTGTAAATCAAACTTCATTTTTTTTAAAAATAGAAAGTTTGTGGATATTGGACTTTGATGTTTGTTATATGTTGTCTTGTTTTTCGTGAATACTACCTTTTTTATGGGTATTACCTTTTTTAAATTCAGTTGCTGCGACAGTTAAATTATGATTTTTTAAAACTTTTTAGTTTTACAAACTTTTGCATAAAAACATTTGAAATTTAATAAAATGCTATTTGCTAAGCATTTTAAAATGTGATAGTGCATATTTATTTTTAACATTTTTACACAATATTACAAAGTGTTGTATTTTGCATATTTTTAGTTTATATTTTTCTTGGTACCTATAAACATGCATCTGTTAAAATTGCTTCATAATTTAATTTCTTTTTTTTTTCGTCAGTTTGAATACCTTCCGTATTTTACACAGTTCAGATAATAAGTAATATACAAGCCATTATATTAAAATTATTGTATTAAAGAATAAATGAAATCAGTACAATCAAGCATACAGGTATCAATTGTGAAACAGAAATACATGAAATGTATCAAATTAGCAATGCTTAGGAATAAATCTTTAATTAGCTTCTCAATGTAATCTGATTCAAAGAAGTTCATTTGTATGAAATTAACAAATATTTGTCATATTTATTCTCTGAAGACCTTGTCCAATAAAAAAATAGAAATAATATTATACCTGAAAGAAGCATTCATTAAATGATTAAATCTGTTGTAAAATATTTTACTGTCACTTATATATGTATTCCAAAAAGTTTTCATTGGGTTCTAAACGATATTTAATAAAACCGATTGCAGAGAAGTAAAGAAAATTTTACTATACTTTTCAGTTTATATGTGAGAGAAAATTGAGGATTCTTCAAGCATGTACATTGTTTGTTGGTTGTTTGATTTTTCTATATTTTTTTATTTTTATTTTTTGAAGTAGTTGCCTAAGGCATTGGTATGAAAGAATTCTTGGATGGTTTATTTTTCGTATTATCTAATAGTTTAAGATGTTCGCAAAGGAATGAAGTTACGTGATATCAATTTACAAAGAAATATAAATTTGGTACAAAAATGTTTGTAAGCCATGGATATTTTCAGTTTTATAATTTTCCCTTTGGGTATAAGATATATTAATTCGGGAGCTAGAAAATAATTGTACGAAATTTTTTAAATTTTTTTGAATTGCAAAATTTGGAAATCTCTGATAATTTAATAAAAAATATAATATATTTAACGAAAAGCATTATCATATCTGTCATGTTAAAAAACTTACCATTAAAATTTCTATAAAATACTAAACGAACAGAATTATTATGGAACATTTAATAAAATAATATTCATATGAATTGCAATGGAATTTTTCATGATCAGAAGTAACATGACTCTCATGTTAAAAATTTACCATTTACATATCTGGATTAAGGTAAAAATACTCTATTGCAAAATGAATTAATTTGTACTGTTTTGTCTGAAATTCTAATAACATTCATATTTTTTTGTTTTTATTTAATCTCTTTTCTAATTCTTTTCCTAAATGTTCAATTCTCCGAAAAACAAATAAATTTTAGTGTCATTAATCAGCTTCAACAGATTTATAATATTATAAATAGTCAGCCTTCAGAATAAGGTATTGTTCATTTTACGCGAAGCACTTATGAAATTTTCAAGCAGCAAAGTGGTTTTTAAGAATAAAGCATTAGGGATAATTCACTTTGATAATGAGTTCCAGATTAAGTTTAGAAGCATAATTTTCTTCTATTAAAAACGATTCATATAAATTATACAAAAACTAATGCCAACTTAATATAAATTTTGCAATCTGATATTACATATTATTCGTAGCAATTTATTTTTACAGTAATATTTTACACAAAAACATACTGTGTAGACAATAAAGTATTATTTTACCACGAAAAGATATTTTCCTAAAATTATGTGGAAGCGAAATATTTTAAATCTATTTCAGCTTCTAAAATAAGAAAGAGGACTTGTATGCATAGAATAAATGCTGAAAATTATAGAAAATATACTCAACATGGTCATAATATCTTTTTCGGCAGAAATTATCACATCCATGTTTAATTATTACAATACGCATGTATCACTTTATAATATTAAAACTTTAATGAGTTTTTAACCTTATTCCTGGAAACTATTCTATTAGTATTTAGACGCCTTTTTTGGATTTGTTTCATATATATAGTTTAATTCTCTGCTTACTCATAATCAATTTTGATGAATTTTTTTATATATCTGTACAAATATTTTGATATACTTACAAAAATGAAACAAAGTTTCTCGAGAGTCACAAATTTCATAAACTTCTAATATGTATAGTTTTAATTGCTTTGGTTAATTTATGGAATGCCTGGATACTAGGAATCCCACCTTTAAGCACTACACGAGATAAATGTGTTGAAGTATCATGTAATGGAGCAACCAGTAGGTTTGCCATCGTAGACCCAGGATTGGTGTTGATAGTTTAGAAGCAAGAAGACCTCCAATCTTGGCCTAACACCTCCAAAGGAATAAGCTTATATGGAGGACATTGCGACCACAGCATATTTAACGTGTCTCAGCCTCCATTAGTAAACACGGCGGATCTTTGTTTAGATGGGGATTCGAATTTAGTATCTTCCGAAAACGAGTATAAGTGCCCTATCTAACCGGGTCATCAAGGCTGACTTTCTACAATATGTTTTTTTTTATTTACATTTATGAAATATGTATATTTTTTCGTTTGAAGCATATTTTACTCATGATTTTTTCGAAATATAATTAATTGGCTCACTTTAAATCTATTTTTCGTCTACAATTTTAAATAAAATAATACTCATATTTGTGAACATAAAATACTAGTTTTATATTCTTTTTTTACACTGTAATTTAAAGCCAATTAAAAGGAATTTGACTTGGAATTTAGTCTCTTCTATATTACATGACATGATTATAGAGTAATTTTAATTACAAAATATATTTCCAAACACATCAACATCTGTTATCATTATTTTCAGAAAAGTATAAGCAAACTAACTCTATTCATTTAGCTTGTAAATACTTTTTTGTATAGTTAAATAATTGTTCTTCTCTCAAGATTGGTTTCACAATGTTCATTAAATCGATTAAACGACAAGATATTTTGAGAGCACCCCTTTGCTATTCGAAAATCTCGAGTGGAAAAACCATAGTCGGTGGTTCTGCCTCTGATGCCAACGGCAGTTAGAGAAAAAGCTCATAGAAAAGAGAGAAGAGGTAAAAAAATAATAAATAAATAAAGATGGCTTGGAGTTTTTGACATAAATTTCTTGACGAGAAAAAACACATACGACGCTTCAAAATATCACTCCCCCTCTCTTATTTCGCTTTTTTATTTTATTTTATTCACTCCCCTTTTTCTTCCTCCCAACTGCCCCTTTCTTATCGATCGAATGGAAGAAAAAAAAGAATTTTTTTTGAGGCAAAAGACATAAGAAGAATTGTTTGGCGCAAGATTTGAATTGGGGAAAACCTGGAAAAGAATTTATCTGCGCAGTACATAACTGTGTGAGACTCTTACAGTGAGAGTATTTGGTTTTCACTGACTGTTACTACTGCCCTCCTCTCATGCAATTTTAAATTTTATTGTTTTCTCTCATTTCCTGCCCTTTATTCTAAATGATAAAATAAAAATATGATGATAAAACTAAAAATGGAAAGTTCGAAGATAATGAAATTTTATCAGATTATTTTTAATTTTGCTTTATGTTAAACGTGATTAAAATTTCATATAGTTTCTTAACATTCAAAGTTGAACAATTCAATTTTTTATCACTTGATGACTGAATTAAACTGGAATATTTCATTCATTAAAGAATTTCAGATGACCTATTTTTAATTTGAGTAAACGAATTTTAAAATTATCTTTGATTTTGAAGCTTAATTCAAATAACTACTTTTGATTTCATTAAAATAATGTGGTTAATTTCTTCCAAAAACAAAACAAAATATAAGTGAATTCACTTATATTTTGTTTATATTTAAAAAAAAAAGAGTATTTACTGTGAAAATAATTAAAATAAACAAACTTCTATATCGTCGAATTTCAGAAGTCATAATTCAAAAACGTAAAGAGCTTAATATTTCAAGTATATAAATAAAATAAAAGTTTTAAGTTTAATATTTCAAATACTAATCTTAAAACTGTTATAAATTGATTATTAAAAATTTAGAAATAAAATAAAAATGAATAAAATTTTCCATATAAATTAATTTATCGTGAAAAAATTGTGATAATTTTCTTTTGTATATTTGTATTTCGAATTTTTAAAATAATTTCACTCTCATCATTTCATTTCATGTCTGTGTGTGTATATGTAGTATATTATATTATATTATATATGCAAATATTTGTTGAATTAAAAATTTTTTTATTGTGATTATTTTTGTAATAGATTATTAATTCCTTCAATCATGGGAAAAACGCATACCATAGCAATTTCTATATATTTTCGCCTTTGATGTCAATGTGATTATCTTTAAATCTTTCTGATTGTATAAAGATTTGTTTTTTTAATTTTTTTTATTTCCTTGCATGTGCATACATAGAAACCAAATTGTGTAAGCTATTTTTAAAGTTAATCAATGAAGAATAAGTAATTATTTTGTCTTGCGGAAAAATTAAAGGGAATTTGAACTAAGAAATATTAATAAATTTACAGTAGTATTCACAAAATCTATTGAATTTTTTAAGTTCTATGCTCAAGAATGATTCAATAATAACTGAAAAACTATTATTTTATTAAAACCATCTATTGCACATTTAAATAGCTCATCAAGACTCTCTTTTATAAGTTAATAAAAAATATAAAATAAAATTTTAACAGATATTTTACTGTTATTTTAAACTGTAAATTTACATCAAAAACAATATAAATATTAATTAAAACTCGTTAGGAATCAAAAATAATATGGAATTTCTACATTTCTTCATTTGACCCTTTATATGAAATATTTAGTATTGGGAAAAATATGAGTTCTTAAAAATTTATTAACACTTTCTTATAAAGATATAAAAGAGACAGTATATTTTAAAATTTGTATCTGTTCTAAGATTTTGCAAGCCTTTTCCCTAAAATATTATTAAATAGAAATGTTAAAGCAGTTTTAAACAATAGTAAAAAATGAACAAAGACTTTCTTAGTAAAATGAATAGTTAAATTTTTTTTTTATTCTAGAATAAAATGGTAACATCTACAAATAAACCCTCTAAGAAGCATGATAAATATATTTGAGCTGATGTAAAAAATAAAATTACTTTATTAAGAAACTAATGCAATTTAGAATAAATACTAATTCTAACTTCTAAACCTTTTAGAAATCCCTCTGTCGAGGGAAAAATTCCAAAAGTAGTCTAATACATAGTAATTCTTTTATTTTTTACTTATTATTTTAAATAATTTAAAAAATAAGCCTGTATCTTAAAAAGAATAAGTTATTTTTATGCTCCCAAACTATAAGCCAAATAGTTGAAGGGTGTGTTATAAAATGATAAAACTTATATTTAAATATATTTAACCAAAAATTATTTCAATGCAAATTGATAATTGAATTTATTATAATTATGTATTAAGAGTATTATGATATAGAAATAATAATTAAATCACAAAATTAATATTGAAATTAAAAATAGAATTTCATTTTTCAAACAAAGCTTTTAAGAAGTTGAATTTATATCAGAAATTAATGGGAAAATCAAGCAAAAAAAAATCATTTTATATTTATATAAAATTTTCATTATTGCATAAGTTTCAGTTTATATTTTTTGATTCAAAATATATTTGTCACAAATCTTAAAATATGGTCATATAATTACCTAAATTAAAAGTATAATAAATAACTTCATTTTTTGCTCATGGCATCAACAACTTTTGTGAGAAAATTTGAACTATAATATCTGTTATCTGTTTGAACTATAATAGAACAATTTTCAACATAATATATTTCCATTGTCATTGCAATGTTTAAAGTGCATGGAAAATGAAAATAACGCAGATACTTACGTCTCTACGATAAATTAAATGAGTAAATGAAATTTACAAAAAAAGTGCAATTTATGTACGATATGATAACATCACAAGACTCGGGAAAATTCATTCTTTCGAGTGAAAAATACTGGAAACAAAACTTCCATTATTAGCTTTATTTTAAAACAACGGTACTTAAAAAGTAAAACAAAAGTTTCTTTTTTCGTCACAGAGGCTGGTAACCGGCGTTTGTTTAAACAAAACCAAATAATTTAAACTTCAGTATACCTTCACTCAATAAATAATTGAACAAACAATATGGCAGATGGCTATATGTCCTGTGCCATCCGCTCATATATCACTAGCGAGAGTGATTCGGAGTCTCCGAATTTGATTGGGTGAGAGTTATCGTCTGCTCGCTCTTAATGATCCTCAACAGAGATTTCTGCTTTTAAACAAAAGAGAATTATTTGCTTTCCTAAAGTTGCTTTTTTCTAAAAAAGGGGAAACAAAACGTTATTCAAATAAAAATGTATTACTCGTAAGCAAATAAAGATAGCTCTTCTGTTGGCATGGGGCCAAAACTATCTAGGACATTTTCAGCAGTTGACCACAAGAAAATAAATCCACCTTTTTAAAAAGAAAATGTTTTAAGTCTCTTTTCTAATGAAATTTATTATTGATTATCATTATTTTCATTAATTTTTTTAATTCGGTATTTTTGCAAACATCTTCTTTTGACTATTATTTTTCGACATTTTGATGAAAATATTATTTGACGTACGTTATTATAAACGACTGACTTGACGAAGGACATTACCTACGAATATTATCGGCTTAATGCTCAATATAATTTCTTTGCTTTTTTAATTTTTTTTGTAAAAATAATTTTGCCACATTATTTTATTCTGCCAAACTACGTTTTAATTTGAATTTTTATAGCTATTATATGATATTATTTTTTATTATATGTTATTATATTTTATGATATTATGATATGTTTTTATCCGATTTCATAGGATGAAATTAAATAACTTTAGAATCAATTTAAAATACTAAAGCGGCATAGTTCTTTACAAACCAAAATTATTTTTCGGGAAAAAATGATGATACCGGATTAAATTATATTATTTTTTATTTAATTAAAAATACTAAAATGACGTACATTTTTTATAAACCAAAATTGAATAACTATATTGAATTTTTAGCTTAATTTTCATTTCGGTTGTATCAAACAGAAGCATAGCTTTTATTAATGAATTAATGAATGATATATAAACTCTTTGATTTTTATACGCATACAATATTAAGGTAATTATTAAAATTCCATCTATTAAAATTATATCAAAGGATTTCACTAGCTCTCTTTTACAGAAAATTCCGTACTAACAGATATCCAGAATTATCTAAAGATATCAAAAGAAAACAATTTTCAAATTTTAATGTTCGCTAAGTTCCATATGAAATATTATTAACAGAGTCACCCCAATTTCAAGACACCAGTTTTCTTAATTTATTAAGAATTTCTTAATTTAGTAATCTTTAGATACATTACGCATGTATTTTTGAAGAAACAACAGATTTTAAGGTCATTGACAAAAAAAAAACAATTAAAGAAACATTATTTTCGCATTAAAAAAGAATAATTTAATTAAGTTCCAACGAGCAAGAGTTCATGCTATGCTAAAGTTGAATTTTTGTTGTTTTATAGAGGATGTTTAATTTTAAAATTTGTTTCTGAAGTATATATAAACAAATTATAATTAGATTATTTGATGATTTATAGAAGGATTAATTGATTAAAATTTTTCTTTTAAAGATGTTGGATAGAAGGAAATCCAAAATTCAGTTTTGATTTCATATCGAACACCAATAATTTAAAGTTAGTGCAAGTAAATATCAATTTCCCTTACTACATGTCTCATGAAAGTTAAATATATTAATCTATTTCTATAAAAACGTTTCAGCAGGGTTCAAACAGTTCAGCAAACCTTCAAACAGTAAATCTAGCATGCTTGAGCATGAAATGTAAAAACTTGATTTTTAAAATATTAAAAAATAATAAATTTCGATTATTTTTTAAAATTATTCAAATTGTCTTGAGATGGATGTTACAAAACTTTGCACGTTAGATAACAAATAACACATTTTTTTATAATTTTATCCAATATGTGAATTTCGAATTGAATCTTCGTTTTATAGAATAAATTTTGATTAATTAAAAAATAATAAATATAAATAAAATGATGTAAAAAAAGGTTTCTATTATTAAACTGGTTAACTTTAAGCTTTATTTTTGACCTCAAGAAATGTTCCATCAGAAACTACAACAGAAGGAATAGCCAAATTTCGCGCTTACACCGATTATGGAAGATTTATCGAAATATATAGTTTTGTTGATTTCCTTTAATAATTATATATTAAAAACGAATACTTACATACTATCCTGTCAACCATTTCTATGAAAATATACATGTTTTCAATGATATGACTTAAGTTTCATAAAAATAAGCTTCACATTTATCACACAGATTGAATAAATTTCTAGAAATTGTTAATCATTAAATTAAAAAAAAGGCAAATGACAAAAACTAGAAATGTGAATCTCTTTCTTTAACTCTTGTGATTCATTTTTTTGTGAAAAAAATTCCTAGTCTGGTATGCTATTTCTTTATAGCGATTTGCTTATAAGAGTGAAAAAGTATGTGTATTTAATGGTTTATTTCTTTTTAAATAAGGCAGTAAAAATTAAAAAAGTTGCTATCAAAGTGCTTGATTTTGATCGTTTTTATAAAACGTAGATATGAAAATACACAAATATATGATGTAAATAATATACAATTGATATATTTGTCATATGCAAGTGCCAAGTTATGAAGCGCTGTCTTGTGATGAAATTATTCCATGAAAATATTTCACCAGTATCAACCTGTTTTTAACAGTTATTTGGGTTTAGTGAATTTATTTGGTGTCAAAAAAATTACCGAATTCTGCAACATTTGGCCATCATTTTGTTCTTGAAAATCTGTGACTGTAATATTTCTTTTAACCAAACAGGAAAAAATGGTGACACGTTTTTGCAGGGTAAAATGGTTAACGAGATAATAAGTACCCGAAATTTCAATATTTGGTGTCAAAAATTTGCAAAAATATAGTCTTCAATATAAGATTATTTTTGGCAATGACTTGATGTTTATGATAAATTTATCATGTTAATTAAGGAACATATATCGAAATAATTAAACTTTTATGTGTATTTTTATACATCATATTTTATAAACCATATTTCATAATATTATAATTTTGTTTAAAACAGCAATTACTTTCAAACCTTCATTTATGTATCTGATAAGAAAAAAAAAACTGCTATCCACAGGAAAAACAAACGCATCCTTTACTCTAGAAAACAAGTTTGGCAGTTAAATTATTGCTTACGAACTCCATTAACTGCGTTTTCTTCAATTTAGTAATAGCAGGTTAATGGCCAATAAATTACTTCGAAGTTCAATATTTTGCCATTTCATTATCATTTTAAGTTTTGTTTTCAAACAATCATAGAGTTTGTCATGTTTGTCTTGTCGCGGTGTAGCACTTATCAAGAAACTGTTTGTTCAAAATCTACTTACCCTTGAGTTCAAAGACCCATCAATTAATTTTTAAACGCCACAAAAGTCGGTAAAAACGACTTGCGCCATTTTCACAGCCAATTTCCTTACGAAAAAGCCATCGCAGTGGGTGGTCTAAAGAAAAAAACAAATTCATTTCGCTAACATTTTTCTCAGGGTTATATATGCTTATTTTCAGTTCACATTTTGATTTTCTGACATTATTTTTCCCATTCTGTCTTTTGAACTTTAGAAACTACTCCCAATAAAAGAATAGGCCAAGTTAAATTAACTTCACGTTTCATTTCTTCCGGTATTCTAAGAGGCAAAAAGTTGCCTACGATTTGTGTTCCACCATTCTATATTTCACAAGCAAACAAACACATTGACGTAGAAATAAATAAAGAATTCAGTATGGAAAACTTCTCAATTGAAAACAACGGCTCAAAAATTTGAGACTATTTTAGTTAAGTTTCTGTGTGTTGAACTTGAAATTAAGAAACGATCATCGACCTTAAAGATCTAAATGAAAAAAAGCGAATCGAATAGAAAACAACTGATTACCAGTGAATAAAAAAGTCAGTTTAAACCAATCAAATATTTATATTATACAGAGAACTTAGAAGTTCATGACCGCCAAAAACTAGTTTGCACCAGCTCATCTGAAATATATACTTCCGCACACTTTTAAAATCATTCTAAATCTATTTTCTTTAATGACTAGATACCAACGAGATCACATGACAAACTTTTCTGAGAATTTTTCCACCATTTAAATTATTCAACTTATCTATTACTGCATCAAGAAAGAGTAAACAGAATATACATATACTTAAATATAGAAATATACTTTCGTATTTTCAAAACATTTTGTATTTTTAGGCAATAAACTATCACTCTTTTGATGATAAAGGCAATAATTTTTCATCGGAGAAATTTATGATTTATCAGAGATAAAAAAGAAATTCCTTTTCATGTAATTTTTAAGTATTTATTTCTATATCTTTCTATATAAATCTCTTTCTATATTATTGAAATTTTTTTCATGAAGATACTGGAAACCGGCCTTCAGTTTTAAATGCAATGATTTATTTGGTGAATCGCCTATATAATGTTTTATATATTCTATAGTGCAAATTTCTTAATTATTAAATTTTCGGTGTATCTTATTGGAAAACTATTTTAGGTAGTAAGTTAATTTTCCAAATAATTTTTTTTAAAAAATTTATCTCAAAGTTTATCAGTCTGCACTTAAACTTTAGCTTTGATTTTTCATTCAAAATATTTTAAGCGTTCAAATTGCAATACGTGTTACATAATTCTCAAGAGATTGATGAATATTAGATTTATTTAGAAATTTTTTGTCAAAAATAGAAAATATTGGCTTTTCCAAAAAAATGTCTGCTTGTTTGTTATTTAATTAATTATTTAAGGAATTTTTGAACATTTGCTTCGTTAATCATTCTTCTAATATATTCTAAATTTACACACTTAAATCAAGTGAAACTGTAAATAGAGCTAATTTATTAATATTACATTTTATTTAAGTACTTTCTCCATTAGAATAAAAACCTTAGATTTTCTTAAAGTGATAGCTCATTCTTTCGATTTGATTTATTTATTAATATCAACATTAATTTTTATTTGGCAATTATTTTCTCAACAAGAAAAAGCTTAAGCGTTCCTAAATATGTGTTTGTTTATTATTTATCCAATTTGGTAGTTATTTTTCCCTACCATTTATAGGTTAATCGTTCTACTAATATGCCCTAAATTGTAATGTGAATATAAATGTAAAAATATTCTACGTATATATGGCTTGAATATCCAATAGAACTCTCCAATCTCAAACGTGTTCGGAGAAAAATGGAAACATTTAAATGTTACTTGTTCTTCAATCTTCTTGCTCTTCAATCATTCCATTATTACGTTTCATTCACTTTCATCATGAATTTTATTAATTAATATATTTATAAAAGCAAAAAATAAATAAGTAAAATAAGTTTTAGTAAAATAATAAATAAATAAAATCTTTTTTATACAAAAATTAAAAATTTTAAAATTTAGTTTTAAAACTCGTTTAAAAATTATGATTAAACTGTTTATGTTGTAACCGGAAGAAAAATCTAGTGAAAATCAAAAATATTTGAAAAACAAACCTTATATGGTGCTATGTTTTAAATTTGTATCCACACTTAAGCTCTGTATGAAGCTTGAACCAAATAACGAATAACAAATAACGAACATATAACGAACGAATAGTCGTCGAATGGACCATCATACCTTAACCCTGCCATTGACTATGCCAACATATAAAATCACGCTGGTAAAATCCTCTACTTGCTTTTCGGATTAATTTTTACTTGATTTAACGAAAATAATATTCACTTGTAAAATTTACATAAAAATTTTCAAAAACAAAATTTGCATTGAAGCTTTTTAAATCTCAGTTTAAATATTATAAGTAATAATGCGTAAAGTAGAAATTATTCAATTTTTACTGCTTTAGAATATAGTTTTTCGTGTATGCATTTGTTAGTTTATTTGTATTGTGGTAGTTCTTAATGAATGGTATCAACTCTTTCTCTTAGTAAACAAAACATTGTTTACCATTTATTAAAAAAAAAGGAATTTTGTCAGAAGAAACCAATACAAACTCGAGAGAACGTTATTAAAAATATAATAAAATGTTAACAAAACCTGAAAAGTTATTTGCAAGATTTTATTCATATTTTAATATTCTCGATGATATAGTTTCTATTCAATAATACACAGTTATATTCTAAGGTAGATTTTACATCATAATAAATACTTTGTCATGTAGAAAAATTATATTTCAAAAATATTTTATTGGAAATAATTTTCTGCGTTAAATAAAATGTTTGGCGAGTGAATTAACAATTTCATTTAAAAATTGTTTTAAGTATTTAAGTATGAAACTAAAATACTATGGTTTTTATTAAAATGGTACAGATTCCATTTTTTGTTATGTTGTACGATTTACTATAATAAATTACAAGTTATAAAACAAGCTTAATTGTATTATTTTATATCTAACCATAATTTTAACATCTTTTTTCCCTTATTATTGAGTACTTTGTCATGCATAATACTAGATAATAAAATTTGTTTTAAATGAAACTTCATATTTAAATTTTACGTAATACTAAGTGAATATCTGTAGTTTCACTAAAGTGAATTCAGCAGTATTATATAAATTTCACTACTATGTTTAGAATTATTTTTCACTAACATCAATCATCATTACAAAATGAATATTACAGATCAATATTCCTTAAATCACTGATCTCATATACGATTTCAATATGAAATATGACACACGAATAATAATTTACCAACAAATGCTTTTAATAGTTTTTTTAGTTTGATTGTCAAATTGTTTTTGAGAACATGAAAAATTTCATTTCTTCTTAATTTAAATGCCAGCTTTTGAATATATGTTAATCAAAATTGTGATTACTTAGCAAGTAAAAATCAATGGCTTCTTTTTTAAAAAACTTATTTTGACAATGTTTATACAGAAATAATTTTTTAAAATTGAGAATTAAATAAACATAGTAAAAACAAATTTCTATAACAGTTCAAAAAGCAATAAAACAAAAGGATCATTATGTTATAGATTTGGAGGCTTAAATTCAATGCTTTTTATAGCACTTTATGGATTATTTTATAAAATAATATAAAAAATATTGAGATTATTTTAAAAATGTTTTTAAATTTCAATGTTTTCTCATTATAATTGTTAATGATATTTAAATTTAATAATAAAAGGTGTATGATATAAATCCCCACAAAAACAAACACAATAAATAAATTGGAAATCGTTTTATTTAATTCAACATTTTATTTAAATATAGATTGAATTTAAATAAACATTTTGCACACGAATTAGTTTACTCATCTATGTGAATAGCAATCCTTTAAAAACCCAGTGATCCGAATCACCTTCCCTTAGCCGCAATTCTCTCGCCAAATAAGCGCCAACGTAAGCCTCTTTAAAAGTATCCAGAATCGTCAAACAGTTAGCGAATCAGAAATATATATGTTTTCATTTATATACACACACTCAATCCGATAGCCCGGGTGGAAAATTTGTTTACAGGGTGAGAGGGAAAAATCCCTTCGTAACATTTTCAATAGGGAGAAAAGACTAATTTGTCTCCGTTCCGTGTAAACACACGCACAACAAGCGTAGAAGTCCTTTCTTTGGGATGGAAAAGATCTAGAATGGGGAAGAAATTCCCTTCTACGTAGGGAAAATATCGGATCGATTTCGTCCGAGAGAATAGGGAGGGAAAGATGCGGAAGATGAGAGTAGATAGAGAAGGGTGAGGGGGTTTGGAGGAAAGAGTTCTCATACACTTTTGGTTCTTTTCTCTGTATGTACAATCTTCTACTTTTGTTAGGGGTGGCGCACAAAATGATTTAAAGGGAATTATAATTTTCCTAGAGGTTATGTAATTGGAAACAACTTCAGCTATAACTTTCATTTATTGATGAAATTTGATTTAGTTAGACTTATTACAAATACATTTCTGGGTCCGCTATAAATATATCATTATTCCTTTATCAGAAACAAAGTTTTTTTTTAAATCTTATTTGATAAGTTTACCTTGACAGTAAAGCAAATTGATCTTTCTAGTAAATTTATCTTGCCCAAAATGAATTAATATCTTGATTTTAAATTCTATTTGATGTTTTCGATGACTCTGGTAGAATTCGAGTTTTGTTTAATTCAGTTATTTGTAAATTACGACGAATAATTTGGATATAATTTACAAATCAATAACATTCAAGTTAAGTAGATTACAACCAATAGTTTACTTTTCTTCATCTGCACCATATAATTAACAATTCACTTATTATACATATGTTTTTTTTAGATTACGTCATTCAAGAATTTGCAAAGGTAGGTGTTAATTTGGTTTTCAGGTAATTTAGTTAATTTGCTCATCATTTTATGATTGGGTCCTAGGTAGCCTTGTTGGTTAGGGCATTCATTCTCGGTATCGGAAGATAGTGAGTTTGAATTCCGAACCAACCGAAAGTCTGTTCGATAAAGGCACGCTAAATATGTCATGGTCGCAATGCTCTCCATGTGAAATGATACCTCTGGAGCGGCTGGCCAAGTATTGGAGGGTTCTTCTGCGTAGTGTCTACTTCTAAATTACGAATATTTCCACTCGACTGCTTCTGTATAACTGGTAGACTCACCTCAGCGCTTAATACAGGAAAGCATGGTGGTGCAACATTTTATTATTGAGCATGAATTACCAAAAAAAAAAAGAATTTAACAATTGCTTTCGTATTCTTCTCCTTAAATATCCACACACACATACATTAGACCTTTACAACAGTTAGGTCTCTACTAATTCAAATATCCTGTTTATGATTGTGCTTCGTGAAATATCATACATTATAACAACTAATTGAAATTTAAAAATATATATTTCAAATTGTTCCGCATTAATTAGAAACATTAATTACGATATTAAAACATTTTAATGCTTTCCAATGAGGTTAAAGAAAAATATTGGTGATATATGATTCAAGAACACAATAACTTTATTAAAATTAAAAATATAAACTAAAATATGAAAAAAGTTGTACTTATTCAGTTCTTTTTAACTTGGATTTTAATAGGCATTTATACCCTTTGGTGCCTAGATCAAAATTTCAGTATTTCTAAAAGAAATTCTCATTGAATATTGCCAAATCCCTTCACAATCAACTGAAGAACTGTACATTACTGGCCATATCCGAAGGAGGTTTGACTGCCATCCAACAAACTAGAGACAACAATTTCTGTTGGATGTCCAATCATTTAAGATGTTTACTTCAATGAGATTGCATTCTATAAGTGATCATCACACTGAGACATAGTAGAATCTACTGGCAAATACTTTTCTAGTTTAAATTCATGAGAAAAAATAAAAAAAAGCATCAGTATCAAAATCCTGAATGCTTTCTCAAATCTCCAAAAAAGTTCTAGCTAAGCAATTGCAAATTATGATTATTAACTAAATGAGATAAAATATGAAAAACAATTTGAAGATAAAATTATAAATAGAAATTACCTGAAACACCCCAATTTTAACATTCACATATATTCAAACAGACAATAAATCATCATTTCTGAAGCACATTCACATTTCAAAACGTTTGTTATACAATTGCTCAAAGTTTAAGAGCAATGATAGGTAAGGACTAGAATCTCAAAAGTATAATCGCAAAATTAGTAACCCCAGTGTCACAGAAAGAGTCATCAGAAATTTCGTCAACAGTCACAAAAACTCTAAAGCAAAATGTTGCCCTTCTTTCAAAATTCAATCCTTCGATTCTTCCTCTCAAACTGTAAGCATAAAATTTTTCCATAATCATGTAAAAATAATGCATAATTCTTTAGTTATTGTTTGAAGTCACAGTCAGTCAGCTTTCTTTGCTGGATACATGTTCTCGATTGAACACAGAAAAATAAGTTGACAAATCAAAGAGCAAAAATTACCCAACGAAACCATGTATTCAAACACTTAATCTGCCACATCCAAAATCTAATTTGTTGTTAAACTTTTATAACAAACCTTAACCTTGAGGCAAAAGCAATGCGATGATATTGAATGGTGTCGGATCAACCAAAAATTTATTTCGATTCATCAGTAGCTTACAAAAGAATCTACTCATCAAGAATGTAATATAGACTTTTAAATTCGCTTAGAATCGTTTGAAATAGGTGCTTTCTCAGTTTAATAAAATTTTACTTTAATAGAATTTAAAGGTCAATCATTTGCGTGTATTGTGCCCAAGGTACATATGATCACTCCCTGTAGAGTTAAAGTTTGGATATTCATCTACCTAAGATACACCCCTTTGTGAGCTGAGAAATATTTCATTGTTTGTTATTAATAGCTCATCAGATACCCTCACACACATCACAATAGACAATCATTTGATATTATAAATAATGAGTAATTTTCAGAATGTTTTTATCTTCACCCTATCTTGTGAATCTTTATTTCTCATAATTTTCAATTGTATTCCATATAATTATAAGCCATATTCCTGATTGTATATAAGTTGTATATATCGTGCATTCATGCATTCAAATTGTACATGCATTCAAATTGTAATGATTATAATACTTGGTTTATTATCATCTGTGTTTATGAGCATTTCAAATATGTGCATTCAAATTTATTTAACTACAGTACTATAATTTCATACCAAGAGTTCTTAAGACTTTCTCAATCAGAGAAAACAACTATATTTTAGATCTGTATGCTTCTATTCGAAAAATGAATGTATGAATTCCCACTGATGTAAAAAGCATGTAAATAGAATGGTGAGATTTCAACCAATTAAGAACTGTAATCAATCCCGATAGTGAAAGGCTCTACTAAATTGTAAATGTTAAACTCAACGAACTTTTGGTTAGTTATAGTTCAAAAATACTGCTCTTCATTAGCTCAAATATCTGTGATTTTCAAGATGGTACTTAAGGTGAACTTTTATTGCTGAAATTGCAAAGGTTATAGAAAATGTTTAACAAATTGTAAGTGAAACGCAACTATTTTAGTGAATAACATAACATTTAAAATATTTTACAGCTCCGAATGCTTCAACCTGCCTTAATTTTAGAATGGTTCTATTTTTCAAATATTTTATATCACTCAAATATAGTTTTCTTCAAATATTTAATATTTTACCTAAGAGTTATATATAGAGTATTGTATAACAATTTTATGTCGTTCATTAAATATAATCTGTAAACTGTCTAACTTTAAAGAATAATCTTTTTGTACATTTTAAGAAAGAGAAACTATAATTATATTTATCTATGGAAAATAATGAGACTGACATACACATTCCATTATTTCTTACTGCAAAAAGATAAGAATTATATTTCAGACAATTTGGGCTTAAATTATTTTCTATGCACTACTGATTGATTCAACTAATTTTTGATGCCAAATGCTTATCTTAACCTTATTGTGCTATTTAAGTTTGAAATAATTGTTTTCTAATTTTCAACATTTATCAATTTTAATGTAAAGTACATAAAATTGCTCTTCAGCATGTCATAATTTGAGAATTTTTTCATGAAAAAAATAAAATCTAATTTTTTTTTCCTTAGTTCAATAACTCCTCTAATAAATGATGAAGCTTTACAGTAGATTGAATTTACAACCAGTCAGTTCATTCGCTTATATAATTTATTTAAGACATCTTACATATATATTTCGATTATAACTAAATTACAATATCTGATTCGAATTTAAAACATATGTTAGCTTATTGATTGAGCTTAGTCGAATAAAAAATAAGTTGAGAGTCATTTTAGGTTTTAATCTACTATACTTTTTGTAAACTTTTTTTTTGCACAAGAGAGTTAATCAGATTAAGATACATAATTTAAAGTAGATTTCAAATTACTGTGATCTACTCAGTCTATGAGGAGGAATTGAATTCATGAACTGTCAAGTATGAGCCTAGAGTGCTAACCATTCGTCTGCCAACTTAGTTATTGCATTATAAAACAAAAAGTATATTACACATTTTTCAAACGTAATCTTCAGGCTCTTCTTTATATTATTTAAATAGAATTCATTTTACCAAATGAAAATTTAATTTAAAAATGCAGATAACAAAAATGATGCACTTATATTCTTTTCTTGAATTAAATTAATCGTAGTAGTAGAGGCTTGAATATTTATATCAAATAATATTTATTCAATCACTACTTTATTTCTATGTTCTTTGAAGATAACAGGTAAATATATTTACTTAAAGTAAAAAAAGTGTGAGTTCTCCAAAACATCTTAGAGAAGATTTTGGAGAATAAAAAAGAATTTCTAAACCATATTCTTTCAATATTTACCAAATAAAATACAGAATAAATGAAGTGAATGACAGTTAACTATGTTATGTTAAGTAATGTTAAGAAATGTAATGTAATGTTAAGAAACAAATATCAACTAACTGATAACGAGCTATATTTTATTAGTTAGGAGGATGAATTAAAAAAATAAATACACTCATACTTTTATTACAATAACTTTGATAACCACAGCCAATTCGAAGATTTTTGTAAAATAAAAATTTTTCCTTGGCCATTTATTTATTTTCCAGAAAAGTTCCCGGATCGCTTCCCTCAGTAACCCACTACTTTCCCTCAATATATAGCCTTTGCTTATTTCACAAAGTGCCCACTGATTCTGTGGAAAAGGGGGCATTTTTTGATAATAGAATTTCTTAGCAAGTCAAGAAGTGTGGGGGGTCGGAGAGGGTAGAGAAAATGCCTTAAATTTTATTTCACCCTAATAGATCAAGGGAACGTGTTCTGCAGGCTGCTCAGACATTTGGGAAATTGAAACTTAGGAAACAGAAAATGCGTCCCATATAACATTTCTTCCCCTCGACGCATCTTATTCTAAAATGTAGATGTCAACCCATATTTTTTCTCTGTTGTTTTTATCATTTCGATTTCTATTGCTATATCTTAACTTAATGTATAACAATTGCATTATAATCTTATAATAATATATATATATATATATATATATATATATATATATATATATATATATATA
>JAPDSC010074781.1:87610-102258 GCA_026290005.1 Latrodectus geometricus | reverse complement strand
ATATATATATATATATATATATATATATATATATATATATATATATAGAGTGTGTGTGTGTGTTTTTATCCAAATATTGCTTTATTGTTTTTATTTCTATTCTCCAGCAATCAAGTGTAAAATGTAATGTTACAACGTGGTGCATAAGTTCATTTATTGCACGAGCTATAGCGATATCACATATCACAACGACACTTAATCAAATGTCACATAATTACACTCATAAATTAATTAACTTCAGGTATAATAAAAAGTTTAACTACTTTAAAAATTACACATTAAAAAAGTATAATCGCATATCTCAAGTATATTGACCAAGTTTTCATTCATCTAACTATTGTGTTTGCTAAATTTTTTGCTCTAATAATCTTAAGAATTACACTTTTTATACAGATTTTGCTTATTCACTTTGAATTCCAGGAGAAATGAGCAATGTAGTGGATATTAGTTATTGTAAATTATAAAATACTAAATACAGTGGCATGACAACCCACTAATAGTTCAAAGTGACATATGTTTTCTAGACCGACAGCCCTGGGATGCAAAGCCTATGTCCTGGTTAGATGGTCAGTTTAGCACAAATTCACCAGTGTTTAATTCCCCAGTATGCTTGTACTCAGTTTCATCTACCCAATAAAGGAATGAAAGACAAAGTCGACTGTGCCTGGCAAGATGATCAAATCACGAACTTGTGTCTTGCGAGATAGCAGCGCTACCACTATGCTAGCGGACTTCGCTCGGTTTTTTATTACTCTTGCATTTACTGATAACTCGTAAGTCCTTAGTAACCAGTTTGCTTATGGCATCGTTCTCATTATCGGCAGGTAGTGAGTTCAAATCCTGGTTTAACCGAAGATCTGTCATGTTCACTATTGGCCACTGGAGCACATAAAATATGTCATGATCGAAATTTTTTGCATGTTCCCATTCCAAATTAATACCTTTGGGGTTGTTAGGAACGAGGCCTTGGGTCTTTGCTGGCTTCTTATCTCTAAATTTGAAGACCCAGGTGGTAATGTCATCTTTGAGCCAAAAGTCTTACTTACACCCCCATAAAGGTTGCTTTGTTCAACGAACGATACTCTGTTTTACTTCATTCGCCCAGTCCCAGACGGGTGGGCATGGATTCGCCAAGTAATCATAAGTAACAAAAATTTATAACTCGTGGCTTATCATATTTTGATTTAAGCATCATTTTTGGATTATATATTACAAAAAATTTCCTTGAAATTTTTAAATTAATGTAATACGAATATAAATCTTTCAACTACTTTGAATTTAAATTGATTTCTAATTTTTGATTAAAACTGGATTTATTCCAAATTTTGATTAATTTTTAAATTAAATTATGGTTAGTGCCCTTTTAATAAATGTTATCATGTTATAATCTTAAATACATTAGCTATATTATGTCACTTATTTTGTCTTTGTATAGTTATTTCGTTTATACATATAGTAAGTATATATATTTTGTATGTATATATATAGTATCATGCAAGAAAATAATTGTAAATATTTGAATTACGCAAACCATGATTTAAATTTAATATTTTTGAATTTTAAGGAGAGTTTAAACATGATTCATATATACATATTATATATTACAATTTTCAAGCATTTTTAACAATGATATTGTATTCTTTGAGAGCAACAAAATATGAATTTTTTATATTCAATTATCATTATTGTCTAAAAGTTTATGTCGTAGAATACAAGAAGTACATCGCACAGAAACTGTCCCTTTATTTTTAATTCTAAAGAGAAACTATGTATAATTTTGCAAATAGAAACACTATTATGGTATTATATAACTATATTATTTCGTAGCATATTTTGAAATTTGAAACATTTTCAAAAAAAAATATTAAAAAATGCCTATTATACTATCTTATTTGATAACCGTAACAAATAAAGTTTGTATAAAAATTTTATACCTCATTACAGATTGCCTAACATCGTAAGATTACTCTAGAGCATTTTAATATCCACCATCTACGTATCTTTTTGCAGAACCTTTTAGGGATGGTGGACCGTATTAATGTATCTCTGGAGAGGAAAACAGGAAAGTGCTGTACAGTGGTGACCTATTACTAAATGATGGTGAACCCTTCTAAAATATTTGTAGTTTTTCTTTAAGACACTTAGCTATAGCTAATCGTTTACTTATCGTTGGTTGGTTGGGTTTTTGGTTGGGTTTTGTACTTATGGAGAAAAGGTTTAATAAAATTTGTAAAGATCACTGATTGCCAAAGTTATTATTTTTCTGAATATTATAAAATAATCGAGAAATGTTCATTTAGTTATCTTGTGAAACTACTTATAATTAATTGACAGTCCCTGTTTGCGATGTGATTAATCAGAAATAATTAATCAGCCATCCATATTGGAGAAAATGTTCTAAATTATGCACAAGAGATAATAATCTTGGAGGGAGTTAATATTATTTAAGTCAAAGAAAATGTAAGAACAAAACTGAATATTCAACAACTGTTTCAAATATTTCATTCAGCAGTTAACAAATGCTTTGCAAAATAATGCAAGATATTGTCATATTTTCGGAAGGATCTGCGTAGTTCAATAAATGAATTTCAAATGTCTTTCCATCTAAAAGTAACATCAAACCTCGTAGATCTAAGAATATTTTTAAGAAAAATTTATTATAGGTGATTGTATTGAAGAAAAATAAGTATCTCATTATTAAAACAAGATAGTTTCCTTATTGTATACAAGATGTACTTGAAAGTATACAAAGTGTATACCAAATACAATTTTATGTAATTAAAGATTTTACCAGATTCTGTTTGACTATGACAAATTTAATATAAATTTGTATTGAAAATAGTGACAAACCTCTTTTAGAAGAAATCACTAGAAAGATTATGCAAAGCATCTATCAATAAACTTGAAATATCTTTAAGGAGTTTGTTGATGTATTTTATTGTTAGAATGCGCAAGCACTCAGAGGATTTACTTAAATTAGAATCGCGGCCGTGTAAAACTGAAGAAAGTGGTGTTGTTTCCAGTGAAGACGTTGCTATTTGAAATTAAATCTGTGTAGTAGTAATAAAGTTCATGATATGCATAAAGCATATCATAAACTTTATTACTGCTTCATAGATTTATGGTTTTATTGCCTGGATTTATGTAGGCGAGCTGAAAAACGAATGTATTGAAAGGATTTCCCAAAAACTTCTGCCAAAGTATCTTCATTTGGATAATTTCCTTGTAAATTAAGTGAATATGGAACTTTTAGAAAAAGTTTAAAGTTTGAAAAACTCCATATATTTTCTGTAATTATGAGTATCATGATTGGAGACAAGGTTCCCTGCTTGCTGGAGACAGATTGCTTGTTTGGAACGGCATTCTTATTATCAGAAGATAGCGAGTTCTGACTGGAGACTTTATATGTGTAGTAATCACAATGTCCTCCAAATGAAATAATACCTTTGGAAGTGACTGGTCAACTATTGAGGATCTTCTGCTTGATCCTTGCTTCTAAGTCATGAAGGCTTCCATCCGGTAGCTTCCTCCTAACTAATACAGCCCAATTCAGAGCGAGGTACAGGGAAGCATGTTGGTGTAACACTATGATACAGCAAATTTATTTACCCTAAGGTTTTTACAGAAAACAGAGAGGAACTTGAGAACAAATACCAGAATAAAAGTGGAATTTTTGCACAATTTCTGTCACAGTTAGGTACATATTGTAAAAAAACACTCTATACTTCTTTATAAAAATGGTATTATTGAATTCCTTTGACTTCCTTTTCAATGAATTATACCCATTATTTTCTTTGGCTGTTTTGCAAGTTATCGAATGCAAATTTATAAATAAAACTGTCATCATAATATGATAGATTACAAAATGATACTTACTAACTACAGTTGGGACACCTCATACTTAATATATTTGGTAAATTTTCCAATTTTTAATCGAAAATTTATACAATAATTATACGATTCAAATTTTTGGTATATTTCTATCAAATTTATGGGGTTGAAAAGATTGTAAATAAACATTAGTTTACAAAAGAAGTTTTACATGTTAGTAAATTATACATTTTTAAAGTTAGAACTCTGCCACTTCTTGGGCCTTATATCCTATTTTTTACTTATACCTGTAATAGATTTTTGAAAATTTAAAAATATGAACAAATTTAATAAATTAATAATGATTGGGATAATATATTAATCAATTATCTGTTAATTTAATTATTTTTCAATGAAATGACCGTTGTTTTTATTATGTTATTTTTCCTTTCCTCAAATCCTTCACTTCTTTTTACTTTTTAAATTTTTATTTCAATTTTGGTTTCACATCTTTTAAACTTTATAAGTTTTTACTACATCAATAAAAATATTAATATGTCTAAATGAGCTCACTTTTCTATTTTATAAAAATATGATCAAGAAATGTATGTATTATATATAAATGCATGTATATTAAATATAACTTTTGTTTTGATGTTATTTGTTTGGCAGCTCTCTCTGTGTGTATATATATATATATATTTTCTAACTAAATTATTTTTCAATTTTTTATATTTCTAAGGAATAACTGAAGAAATATGATATAACTGAAGAAATATGATAAATTTCATTATATTCTCTTCTAAATTTCTCGAATCCATTTAATAAAATAAAATATTTTGTCAATTTATTTAAATTTTTTAACAGTTCAACTAATTTTAAAGTCAATTTTTATTCAATTGTATCAGATAAAGTTTTTTCATATAAATATAGAGATGAAAAATATCTTTCAAATCACTCAGTTATACTTTGCGAAAATTCACTATTGGTGTTTTAAGGATACTAACAAAAATAATTTCTAAAAAATTAATTGATAGAGAAAATTTTAATTGTGTGTTTGTTATACTCATTCAACAATATTTTTTCTATACCATCCAACCAATTATTGTAAATAAAAATTGCGTAATTATAAATTTTTTGATATTTTATCATTTCAACCAGCTTTATTAAATTTAATAATTTCTTTCATTAAAACTAACAATGAAATAAGTTTTTTTTATTAAAACTGGTTATAAATTTATTTAATTTGTGATTTATAAGACTAATATGTATCACATCACTATAATTTATCTTAAATCTTATTATTATATAACATAACAAAAATTTATATATATATATATATAAACGTGGTATGTATAACAATTGAATATAAGATTTTTTATATATGAAATTGTGTTGTAAATTTACTGTCTATTGTATCTAAGCAGCAGCTATA
This sequence comes from Latrodectus geometricus, assembly GCA_026290005.1. Taxonomy (NCBI): domain Eukaryota; kingdom Metazoa; phylum Arthropoda; class Arachnida; order Araneae; family Theridiidae; genus Latrodectus; species Latrodectus geometricus. The sequence continues at coordinate 97,013 of JAPDSC010074781.1, read as the reverse complement.
AAGCATGAAACGAATTTTATAAGTCAATTTTTAAAGCGAATGAAACTATTGAATATCCATTTACTCCCGAATAAACACTAGATTATCTTTTCTCCAACAGAAAATTGTTTTTTTTTAAATAAGACTAAGCATTTATCTTTTTAGTCAAAATACACTCATAAAAAAAATTAAATTGTCGTTTGCATGGCTTTTTTGTTTTTCTCCACGGCGCAGTCAATAAACTCGGAAGAATTTTAGTACTGCTAAGAAATGAAGTTGATAAAGATGCCATCGTATCGAAAAACTAAGCTATAAATCGATATAAATTCCATCGAATGCCCACAAAACGCTTCTTTCCTTTGGGAGTTGGCGGCCAGTAATTTTAGTCCTTTCTCTACTTGGAAAAATACCGTGCGTTGACCTTTTCTTGCTGAGTCTGGTGGTCCCTTATTTGCGATGTGGCATTTCCACCCTCCTTGCTTTTCTCCTCCTCGTTGTTATTGCTTTAGTACTTAAAAATATTCTTTTTTCCCTTTTCTGGTCACCACACCAGAATACAATGGAATTATAACCTGTAGACGCCTTCCTCTTAGCTACTGGGAATTGTTTACTTGTTGTTTGGGTCGCAACATCTCGTCCTGATATGCTTTTACTGTAGTTGATTTTTACCTCTGGCTTCTTTTGAAAACTGGATTGTTTTCTATATAATGCATGATATTTTTCTTTTTGTTATGTGAATTGGCATTCTGAATTTAAGTGCCTCTTTTGTTCTTGAAGTGCATTGACAATTAATGGGAAAACCTCAAATGGAATCACTAAAGGACTAATTCCAGTTGGTTATGGTTAATACTTTTAAATTTAATTTAATAATGTTTATTTCATTGATAATAAAGCGTGCAAAGATTTATGTTCAGAAAACAAATGATGATTTAGAAGCTATTAAAGTATTGTATAGAAAGCATTTATTTATTTGGGAGAATTAAAATAAATTTTTATAGAGAAAATATAAAAAATAGCAATTGATTTAAAGTTACGGATTAAAATAATTTAAAATTAAAGTCTGTAAAATTTATATTGTCTAATGATGATTAAGATTGATGATTCTTTTTCCTCCAAGAATCTTGTTTTTGGCGAAATTTTTGTTATAAACCATTAAAATTATTCTAATGCCTTTTAATAAAAAAAGTTTGAAATGTAATATTGAGAATAATTTTAAGCACATCTTTTTCAAAATCAACTATTTCAAATGTGACAGGTCTGATTAGCATAATCTAATTTTCTGCTTTTTGATTAGAACTCACAATTAAAGATTAAAATGCATTGGAATTTCTGATTTAGATAAGTACAAAGTCATCTTTTTTTTGCCCAAAAGTTAAGCAAACTAAATTTAAATCATAACTAACAATATTAAATTCAATATTATTTCATGAGGATTAAAATATTTCAGTACAGTAAGAATTTAGTTGAATTTCCAATGAATTTTAATTTTAATATGAACAAAATTATAATTTTTTAATTCAATGATGATTTCTGCATTGAAAAGGTAAATTTTGTTTTTTATATCTGAAAAGAAAAAATGTTTTTCAAGCTCATTCCAAATAAGAAATTTTAAATAATGTTGAATGGAATTCACATTCAAAAATATTGTAAAATAACTCTTAAAAGAGTGAGATAATTATATCTTAAATTAGAAGTTAAGATAGTTTGTAAAAGAAATTAAAAAAAATTAATTTGAATATTTTAAGTGGATTTTTTTTTTCGATTATTTAATGAAATTGTTAAAATATAAAAGCAATTTGTGTGTTCTCTAGACATTTAATAATAGGTATATTATATTTTAATTAATTTATTATAATTGTCTAAGAAACGATACATTAGTCTTATGTCTTAAAAAACTCAAATAATTTTAAAATATGTTAAAAAAATTTATTCAAAAAAATGCTACTTTTCAATAAAAACGGAAATTTTATTTTAAATTAAAGATTTTGATTGAAATATAAATTTCCCTGAAAAAAAAATGTTATTTTGATTTTATTTGCAACTCCTCAAACTTTGAATTCATAAGAATAGAAAAATATCTTATACCATCCAAAAGTTTGTCCAAAAATTTAAAATGCTTTCTATACCTAAGATGACGTAAGAAATAAGATACTTTCAAATTGTATTTCATGGTTTATAAGTGTAGCCTACATTGCTTGTGTAAAATGTTGATCTATAATTATTTGCTTAGTGCAATTTTTTATAAGTTTTGCATTCTTTTGACATTTTTATCGCTCTAAGTCTAAACTCATATATCTCCATGAACATTATCATTTATATCTCATATATCCATTTGAACAAATATTCAACTGCTTGCTACGCATTTGTTATTTTCTCATAAAGTGAGAGTGCAGATTAGTGATCAATTGCAAAAAATTATTCTTAAACTGTTTTCATTCTTTATATTTTATGAAGACAAATTTAACTACCACTTTATCATTTAATTTGCTTAAATACTTGAAATTATATTTATTTTAGAATGGGTGAACTGGTTTGTTTTGTTTGGTTTAACATTTGAATTCCACAAAAACTTAGCAGACTCTTTCATCATTTGACCTCTATTTTCCAAACACGGGTAATCAATAGAATAGCTATTAAATCTGCTCTCACATCTACTTTCAATTAAAAAAAATTAAAATGGCATTTGGTTGTTGTTTTTAGTCTCTCATCTGGTCTGATTCCGTCAGACGAGATCAATGAAACAAGAACCCTTTTGCCAACTCCAGGATATGTGAGACCATATCTAGTCCTCTGACAACAGAAGTTGCTTTTAATTCATTTGAACAAGTTGACAAAGTATGGAATTTTAAGCAATAGAAAAGTATTTCAAAGTATTTTTTATATTGCTTAAAATAACATTTCCATTTTAATCGAATGTAGATTTGACCACATTTAGATATCGAAGAGAATCATTTTGTTACTTAGCCAAAATCGTTAGCAAATTGATGCAAATGAAATCTATTTCCATTCTTTGCAATTGAAATTTTTGGAACGTCTCCTGATAATAACCATCGACATTTCATATTATTTGATTCAATTTAAAACTTACACAAATTTTAAATATTTCGAACAATTGAAAAATATTAAAATGGTATAAATTTGAATAATATTTATTTAACAAATAACAATTGATAACAATAACAAAAATATGTGAATTTTAGTATCGTTGCCATATTCTTGAAAAAAATCTAAAAATCTTTTGACACCGCCAAAACTCTCTTAAAACTCGTCTGCGAATTGAATCGGTTGCTCTTAAATTCTGATTACGCTCTGTAACAGAATTACCACCTTCCAGAACTCCGCAGCAGTCATTCTAGCAGAGGGTAAAATTTACGCGCTAAAGTACCTCGGCCGCACAGCGGGGTAAACAGAGCACAAAGCTAATTGGTTTTAACCCTCTTTTCTAATCATAATCCGAACCCCCCGTTTCCAACCTCCTACCTCGCAAGCTTGGCTTCCCAGAGGTTTTGAAACGCAAGAAGAAAAATTCTAGATTCTCACTGTCTTGATTGAAAGAGTATCTTATTAGGCTAGAAGCTGTAGAAGTTTGGGATACGTTCAAGTGGAATAAAATGCACTTAGTTGCCGGTTTGGTATGTGTGCTATTTTCTTAAGACATTTTTGCTCGCAGGCAGTACATAATGGTGTTTTATTTAACTTTCAAAAGTTGTTTAAAGTTTCTGTCAGATAAATCTTGCACTAAAACACGCTGCACTGATTTCATTAAGAAACATGTTTTAATTGAATATAAAGATTCCCCTTGGTATTTTTCTTCTACTTCTCCGTCTTATAGACGGAGACATACATTCCTGTTTGTATTATTTAAAAATAAATTCCTGCAGTTGGTTTTTAGATAGGAAAACAATTTTTCAATGTTAGTCACTAAATTGACAATTGTTGATCTATAGATTTGGAGGTCGGAGAATGGAAACTTTAACTATATACTAGTAAGAAATATGAAATTCGAAGCAAAATTCTGATTTTAAAGAAATATCTAGAAGCTATTTGTCCATAATTATAAATTTGATATATTTAGATAGTTACATTCACATCGTTACTGCAGGAATATGATACAAAAACTTTTTTTTAAGATCTACAATAGTTAGTTTTATTTTTAAAATATGATTTCTTTCTTTTATTAGCAAATAATCTGCATAACATTTTTCGTTTGTATTCCTAATTTCAAATATTAATAAATTTTTTGTTTATAATAAAAAAATTCTTTAGAAATTATTTTACCATGCGCTTCATTAGTTCTAATGGTTTTAATAATATATTTCGTATCTCTATAAAGGGCATAATTTAGAAAAATTTAGATTTTTATGAGTATTATACTACTTGGGGATTGGGGTAACATTTTCTTAAGAATTACCGATCTTTGATAGTTATCAAAGGACAGTGAGGTTTAAATTATAATATGAAAATACTTGAGTTGGATTAATTCTATTTTAAAATAAAGGAAAATTATATATAATTCTAGAAATACAAAATTCATAAGGAATTCATGCTATGAAGATAAAAAGTTTCCGTCATAGCAATTATATTTATTAATTGCAAGATGTTATCACTAGATGATACAATAGTGTGCCATATAAAATTCAACAAAAACAACACAAAATAACTCAATTTAAATAAAAATATTAAAATCAAAACATTAAGTCCTCATTCAGTGACGTATACACTACTTTAAAATTTTTAGATTAGATAAACTAATTATCACGATAAATGAAGTAATTTGCTAAAAGATATAAAAAATGGAGTTTTATTTAGAGATGTATAAAACTTGTTTATTTACTTTTTGAGTTTTCACTGACCAAAACAGTTGTTCTTTTAAATAGATAAAATGAGAGGATTTTTTTGTGGGGGGGGGGGTGCAAAGATTTAGAGTTTGATCTTAAAAAAAATACAGTTAAACAATTCCACACAAAAGATAATTTAAATAGTAATATTTAGAAATAACTTCTCTAAAGTATTATGCAGACAAGATATACATGAAAAACTGGCTTATTTTTAATGAATAAAAGTATTATTTGCTTACAAGGATTAATCAGGATTTGTATGAATATATTACTATACCAAAGTATTGTATGATATAGTGAATGATAAATACTGAGGAGTAATACATTTACAAATTATAAATGTGTGTATATCTCTTCATGTTACATAACAAATTTATTTACAGTAAGTTCAACCCTTGCACGTCCGAACATATCCCAACCAATGTTCACCAGCATAGAAAATATGCGCTTCTGGAGTTCAGGCTGTGCAATTAGCAAAGGTAAAACATAGATATGATCTTTCACACATCCCAAAAATGTCGCAAACTGTAAAATCAGGAGACGTTAGACACCGCCTGAGGAATGCAAGATAAAAAGATTTATATTCTTCTCTTTACCATTTTGGAAACTGGCATTATTTGTCACTTCATATATTATAATAAAACGTGAAATGATCTGAGCTAAATCTTAATATAGCTTCTTTTATTGATTTTTAAATCAGACAGATACACAGTACTTACTTAAATGTGTAAGACATTAAAATCAGATTTATCATTTGTAACCAAATTTTACAAATGATTAAGGTCTTTTCTTTTCACACTGTGCAAGTTATTTGATATCATCAACTGTTGAGCAATGCATGTGACTGGATTTAATGACTAGCATAAATAACTAATAGTCATTCAATCCATAAAACTATGGCTGATTTTAAAATAAGCAATATTAAAAAATTAAAAATATGGACTGATTTTACCTTTTTTGTTAATTATTTTGTTAATGAGATATAAACAATATGATAAAACGTAAGGTGTATGCCTCAATTTGGAATTTTAAAAATTAAAAGATTTTTATGTTTCTCACTACCATCAATTGCTTATTGATAAATTGATTGAAAATAATTTGGGGTGAAACAATATAGACATAATACAAACATTGAGTCACACAAAATGTAGAATATATTTCCTAACCACTCTCCAAAGATGCATCCTTACTTTAAATATCTTTGATTAAAAATTTTTCATTCTTGTAATTCAAAGGAAAATTTATAATAAAATTTAATTAAATAATCTCCATATCTCTTGCAATGAACCTAAAACCTATTTGCTTTAAATATAGCCTCTATTACCACAAAAACTCAATCAACCATTTAGCCGCTGTAAAGATGGAAGACCGAATCATAGCTTTAACATCACCCCAAGCGGTCAATCACTTACACCATTCCATTCTCATCCGATCATCCCTTCTTCATGTTCAACTCTAAAACACTCATAGCATCAGCCTGCCCTGACTCTATCTGTTCCCGTAATCATCTCTTAGGCATCCTTCCAATTGCTCTTGCGCCTCTTACAGTCCGGTGGCAGCTACATTTAGGATGGGAGAGGATATGGCGGTTAGGATGGAGGGATTGGTAGATGAAGAGGGGGAAGAGCTGGATTGCCGTTGAAGGGAGAGGAGAAAAGACGGATCAGAATGCATGGCTTTGCTCCCTCCTAGTACCCTATCAGCAATCAACATCTGTTGATAAGGCATGGACTACTGCTTGGTTGGGGCCTTTGGACACAATAGACTTGATGTGGACAATAGAGTGACCCTTTGGTCAGCACAATTCAAGGAAAAATTACTATGTGTGTAAATCCTATTCACCCGCATATAATAGATTCCTCATTAGACAATAAATATTTCACTTGATGAGAATACGTTAAATACAAATTTTAATGAATAGGTTATTCATTTAATCAAGATTAAAATATTTAATAGGAAATATTCCTTAACAGAGATTAATATGTTGTATTCTTTAAAATAATCAACTGAGTCCTTAATTTCGTTGTTCGTTGGACAAGATAAATGGCGTATATTTTTCTTAGTGCATTTTTGATTTTTATATTTTATTGTGTTAAAGAAGATGAACAAAGTTCTTAAAATACTATTGGATATTATGATAGTCCTAAAATACTACTGGATTACTGGATTTTAGGAAAGATGTTATCATGAAATTTGCAACAGTAGTTAACTCCTTTGCGTCTTTATTCATTAATTAGTTTAGATGCTGACCTAACAAACAGTCATACAGTTGTCTTATTTGGTACCAAGCAATACATATTCTTAACAATAAAACAATCTAGATGAGTATTTGAGCTCAAAATTCCTATTTTGAGTTGTATTGCATTCTTCTAACTTTCGTCTCGTTGTCTCTGCTTTCATTATGGATTACTCATCAGATAATCACAAGAACTCAATGTATTAACTAATTCTCAAAATACAAACATGAAATAAATAAAAGTAAAATCAAGATTATATGACACACTTTTAAACAACTGTATTCTTATGATATCTTTCAAATCACATGAAGTAAAAAACAGTTTTGAGAAAAAATTAATTTTTACTTCAGTGCTTTGATTTTAGGAGCATTTTATAAATATTTAAATTTTTCCTTGAATGAGTTTAGCAGAAAATATTTTTATAATGAGAATTATATAAAATATAATTTAAAATTATGTTAAAAATTGTAAAACTGAATTTTTTTTGTTAAATATATAAGAAATATTGACATTTAAGTTTTAAAGTAATATTTAATACTAAAATCCATGTCCTAAATTTAATTTAAAATTGAATAATAAAGGATCTAGATAAACAATAAGAAAAGAATTATAAATAAAATACAAAAAAAAAAAAGAAATGTCCTCTATATTTTTCTGTATGTGTATGTGTATACGGACTAATTACAGACAATGTCCTCGACATATTTAAATAAAAAAAAAAAAAAACTTTATTTCTTTTAGCCTTTCTATCAATTCGCGCGACGTAAAAGGGTTAAGTGGCCGCCAAACTGTAACAATATAAAAATAAAAAAAATACATAAACTTTATTGTAGAACATATCCTCGTTCCCTTTTAGGCGAAAACAATGTTCCAAGATTCGCGGGCGACTTAACAAGTGGAGAAACAAAACGAAAAGAAAAAAAGAACAAATTTTAAAAAAAAAAATACTGATCCGGAACACCGACGAAGTGGAAAAAAACTACTCGAAAAAAGTTGTAATTCCGATGAAAAGTTCAGTAGCCGCCACATCCAATAAAATGCACGATGGCGTATCGCTTGACAAGCCAGCCAAACAATGCTTAAAGGTTACCAATCCAAAAGTTAAGTGAATTTATCGCCAATTCCATCGCCAAATGAGGTTTTGCCGGACTCTTCAGTTGGAAAGATAATAGAGATGAAGCATTATTGCCTTTTCACTAATTTTGTGAGTTAACAATGCGCTGCAATTTGCTATCTCAATGCAGCTAATGTCTCAAAGCAGAACAGAGTTTCCTGCTTGTAGAGTTTTGTACTAAGAAAGAGTAATACAGTTTCCTTTTCTTTTACGTTATAACATTTCGAATGCTTGTAGATATGTTTGCCTATGATTTTTCATTACATTAAGTAACTCTTAAAATTTTCTTAAAATAGGCTTAAAAATAGATTTCAAAAATGTAATGAAAATTTGTTACAGTAAATTTCTCAAAGGAATACATAGTTTAAAAGGAGAGTATTATAAACTAGCAAAAATGTATGCAAATTTATATATATTCTCTCAAAAATAAAGACAAGGAATATTGATAAAATTATTCCCCGTTGTTAATTTTTTGGACGGGAAATAATCAAAAATAAATGATTGTTTAAAATAAAACACTGATTCATTCTGACTTAAATAATTTAGTTCAATTACAATATTAGACTTCGAATACAGTTGTGTCTGAAATTTTATGCTAAAGCATTCAAATGTATTACAGAGGCATATATAATTTGAAAATTAAACGAAAAATGAAATTATTTAAATAAAAAAATATAAATTAAATTTTAAATCAAAATAATATTAGAACAATAAAATGGAGAAATCATATAATGAAAAAGGAAAAATATAAATCTTAAGTCCAAATTTAAATTGTTAAAACTAGAAAATATTATAAATATTATGGAAAGAATTAAAAAAAATAGTCCTTTTATTTAAAATTGATATACCCTATTCCGAGGTGATTACATCTTACTGTAAGGTTTTATAATTTCCCATCTAGTAACTGTCTTAGAAAGGATAAATTATTAGTCAAAATTAGTAACTAATTCATTTAATATCAATTTAATTGAAATAATCGAAAGATTTAAAAAAAAATTTCAGAATGTTGGTAGGAAGGAGGAGGAAAATTTTACTTACGTAGTTTCATTCAGGAAATCAAAATTTTTCGATGTCATGAAATATCTGAAGAGTTATTCATTAGGAAATATTTACAGAAACAAGAATTTGTTGATTCACGCATTTTATGTAAGTCCAAATTGATCATCATTTTTATGTTTATTGGGATTACGAAATTATTTAAGATCTCTTAAGCAATATTCTAAAAATTTTAAAAC